>BGPR01002991.1:115215-153149 GCA_013235015.1 Araneus ventricosus
TTAAATCTCTAGTAATCTCTAGTTAAAAATTAATTAAATCTCTAGTAGGGAAGAAATGATTAAACATAAAAGTCGCTTTTTCAGAAGTAGACGGGTCGACTTTATCAGGAATCTCAATATTTAAATTTGTATTTCTCTTAAATTTCTCAAACGCGACTTTAAAGGCAGTTCTGAATTTAATATTATAGATAATGCGAAAAGCCTCCCATGCTTTCCTTCTAGTGCAATTTTATTAGTTTCTGCAACTCAGACCTTTCTTTCCGATAGGTAAGACCCGCAGCCTGGACCTCTTCTTCAGGTTCTCCCATTTTTTGAAACTTATAAACTTACGGTATAGGGCCGTAACCCTGTTTCATTTCACTCTCAAGGCGTTATTCCAAAATTTAAAGGCTTTGACTTTTTTTTTAACCGGCCTCTTTTTGAGGGTGCAAAAAACAGCCCGACAAACTGAATTTAATAGTTCTTCGTAGAATTTATCGGCCTCCTCGGTAGAGGAGAAGAAAAAATCGTAGACATTTATTAATACCAAATTTAGACTAAAAAATAAAAACCTGTGGGGGTTGAAAGTTACCCGAAAGCTGCACACAGACATACCTATGATCGCTCATGGATTCAAGGTCCAGGACCCTCAAGAAATCAATAAGATCCTGGTGGTCCGTGGAAATTAAGGTTAAGTCCGGTACCCATAGATGAAATAAAAGTCGGTCCTTGATCCTTATGATTACAAATAGAAAAGTTGTTAGAAGAAATAAAATGAAGAACGACTCTGCCCTGGCGATCCTCAAAACCATACCCCCAAAATTTGGGACCTGGCACTGAAATCACCGAAGAGCAGGTTAATTTAAAATAAGATTTGATAACTAATTTGTCTATATTTATCTGTGTTACGTTTGGTTACGGATTCGAATACCAAGTACTACGTACTGGTGAGGGGGCACGCGAATTTTTCCTTTCCTTACGGGCGTCCAGGCCGCATATTTACAAATCCTACCCTGATACCTACCCTGATTGGCCTGAATCCTACCCTGATTGGCTCGCTTCGCCGAGAGCCGATGACGTCGTTCTTTGCTCTCGTGCGTGTACTTTTCATTAGTATAATTTCTTGCCGTGTGGAATGTTTTATTTTTTATGATATTTTAAAAAAATAATTTCATTTTTAAAAATATTACAACCCACGGAAGAATGCTTTCTGTGCTCAACTGTAGGAAAACGGAGATGAAAATTAGGACGACTCTTGTTTCGTTATGATTGCCGTACGCTACGTGCGAGAGCTGGAAACGACGTCACTGCTCCTCGTAGCCAATGATATTGACTGATTTCCTGCCTCAGTTCTATCAGGGTAGGGTTTGTAAATATGCGTCCAAGCCCTGCATTGAGGATAGGCTCTTGTTGAAAACCAATTTGCGGAAGCATTAGAAACGCTTACAGTCGCTGCCAAAAATACTTACTTAGCCACATTTGAAAATGTTCGCAATTTTATAAATTTTATGCGGAGAAAAATCGTTTCGACATGATTTTTTAAGAACGAATATTAAATTCATTGGTTAATAAATCTGTGTAAACTTTCGATAGAATTCCAATAAGTTTGACTTCTAAACATTTTTTTCCGTAAGTACCACATCGAAATAACAGACAAAAGAAGTAACTTAGAATTAATAGACTTAGAAATAATAGAATTAACTTCAATTAATTGGACTTAAAAGAGGGAGAAAGAAATCACAATATAGCCGCCAAACTTGAATTTTTTAAAGATGACCTCCATTGGCAAAATCGCTCTAAAAAATTCGTATTTGGCGGCTTTACCACGTCTTTAAGACTAACTGATTTTTAATTAAGAAATAATTTTAATGAAAGCAAATTTTTTAACACTGAATTATGGCTACATATCAAACCTTTATCAAATAAACCCGCGGCCATCGTTATTTCACGAAGTATCGACGGCTTTGTTTATTTTTGCACGAGTAAAGACTTCCTTAATGATCGAATTCAACTGGTTTAAAATTACGCAGCTCAAATTTTAACTTTAAAGACGCAAAAGTGTTTACCATTCAGTAAAGTGCTCAAAACATCCAGAAATCGACAGAAGATCCGTCGGTCTGATTGAATGATAGACGCAAAATAAAAATGCGCTCTCCTTAACTTATAAAAAGCGCCGTTTTTCCTTATTCATCAGTACTAGGAAAGCAAGATGGTGTTTCCATGGCATTCAAAAATATTGTTTGAATTTCTCAGCTTTCAGATATGTTACAAATAATTTCGCTTACACTAACACAATTCGTCACGTTTCCCATTTTAAAAAAATATTACGTGAGTTTGAAAGCTAACTATAGTTATAGTTGGATATTACATTATACTGGATTTTTATATAAAAAGATAGCGAACAATTTAAATGTTGCCAACCAGAAATAAATAAGCATTCTGAAGACGATGTTTTCACCAAAAACATATACATAAATATTTTTCAGTCACTTCTCGTAACTTAACAAAACTTTACTTGCTAGTAACTCTTAAAGTCAATCAATGTACACTATTTTGCACCTACATTACGCACAAATTTTACTCTTTGCATTTACAAAACAAATGCATTCACTTCATAAAGTCACAAACAATATGTATAGGAGTAAATTTTACGCTGGAGAGTGGAGATAGTCATCAATTTTTTAAAACATGATCCGTTTGGCTGGAATGAGGGCAGGCCTGGGGGAGAGCGAAGAAGGCCTCGCATTTCTGAAGGTCCGCTGACTGATTCTGCAAGATAAAAATGATTGCATTGATTTATTTAACGAAATCAAAAAATGTAATCGAGTTTTTCCTTTCGGGTCACAACATTACAATATTCATTTAAAAATCATTCATTTGAATCGTATCCAAATGTTGTTACCGTTCTGAAAGTTAAATGGACCTTATCAATTACCTCTGCCGGAAGAACTTCCTCAAAATAGAAAATAATAAAAAATTACTCGAGATCTAACAATAGTCAAGAACGATTTACCTCTTTAGTCATTTTGTCTATAGAATTCGAATTAACCAAAAAAGTAATGTATGTCGAATTTGCTATGAAGCACGTAAGAAAATGAAACAAAAATCACACATCGTAAATTTATTCTACTAAGTCGCATACGAAATTGTATTTATGAAGCAATTTATTTTTGTCATTTCATTTACGAACGATTTCATGTGTCACTGAAATATTCACTTTATAAAAATCGTTTATTCATTTATCATTTTTATATATTCCTTTAGTCCTTACTATATCAAATTGCGCAATATAATAAATAGCAAAATGCATCAAATTATTCTGTTGTACGAAATTTATTTCAAGTCAACTTTGCACCAGGCCCCACTTTCGTTCCGGCCAACACTGGCTAGAATTGTGGAAAAAACAAATTAAAAAAAAGAAAAATACACGAGTAGAAGGAACTAAACAGGAACAAACAAAACTCAACATGGGACTACGATCTTATCCTCCCCCCTCTTTTTAGTACGAGTTACTTATAGAAATCTTTGTTTTTATCAGTATTAACAAAATAACAGTTAAATATCTGCTTTTATCAGCATTTACAAAATTACAATTAAGTGTCTGCTTTTATCGTTATGAACAAAATTACAATTAAATGTCTACTTTTATCAATATTAATAAAATTACAATTAAATATCTGTTTTTATCACCATTTGCAAAATTAAAATTAAATATGTCCGCTATTATTAGTATTAGCAGATTTACAATTAAATATCTCGCCAGTACCAAAATGATCCAAATGTTTCAATGGTGCCAAACTCGACATCGACTCGCAAACGCATTGTAATCATTAAAACGGCCACCATCTTGCAAAGGAATCATAGACAAAATACTGCACCGTCGAGTTAAAACGATGATCTCGCTTCGCTCGGTCAATTAACAAATGATAATATACAATTAGCAATTGTTTTGCGCAGTGACGCATGCTTTCATCAGCGCGAAACCATAATTAGGGTAACTATTTCTGAACGTGCTTAAAATGTGTGAATTTTGAATAAACTTCTGGGAAGAGGGAAGAAAAGAAATTTAATTTAAACTATCTGCTGTTTCTCAGAATTTAAGTCAAATAATGCATGTCTACTAACTAGTAATTCTGTGAACAGCAGAACCTCTCTTCTCCCCCCCCCCCCCAAAAAAAATCTGAGACCTAATCTACCGTTGGACTCGGAAATACCAAATTTGGCCCAAACATACTTTGAAAACATCCAATTGAAAATTTTGTTTGTTGTAGAGTTTAACGTCAATAATTTCTGGAAATTTTATCACACAAAAACGATTTTCTGCATTATCATAAAATTTAAAACATCGTCTTTTTAAAGACACTAATTTCATTGTCGTACAATTTTTTCCTAATTTTGAGAAATTAAAAAAAATAATTTCGTACATATTATTTCCCAGTGTAGCAAAGAAATTCAAATCGTTCCCATAGTTTTATCAAATATTCAATAGCGTGTGTTGCTTTCATTGTTAGAAGCTAAGGAATGAAAATTCTGCTAATATTTTCATATTTTTTGGCAATGTAAAGTGTTTTTACTTTCTGGTTTTATTTTATTCAAATCTTTGTGTGATCTATAAACAAAGTCTACTAAGATATTAAATAGCAGCATAGGGGAAGCATGCTGAATTATTATAATTACTATTCTTTATATTTTTTATCACGTTTCAATCCATCTAACGCACATAAATTGAACCGCACCGACTTAATGTTGGAAGCAACGGCTCCTTTCGCATGAGGAACAAGAAAGTGAAGCTGCAGCACAACATGTTAAGCTGGGCATTCACGAGACAGAAAGGTTGAGCCATTTGTCCCCAAAACTGTTTTGTATCCCCCTAATTTTAGTCGAAAAATTAGGCATGTCATTCACGGATGTTGCAAAGTTTGTTCTGAGAAACTAAAGATATAAATAAGTCACCGATGCCATTATGACTGCTGTAATTCATTTAATCAATGTAAGAACTCATCGTAACTGAATAAACTTACTTTCCTGTCCTATATTAAATTATATGTCCTTAATTTTTTCTAATCAAGTGCAAACAATTATATCATGCCATTAACCTTTAATATTGCAGTTAGAATTGGAAGATTAAAGCCCCTTGAGGCTGTGCTCTTCCAAAGATACCCCTCACATGATCCAAAGTCGCAGAATTCCTCCCACCCATGCTCCTCCTCTGCCACACGGGGGATTTCGGGTTTCATTTCAACCTCGACGCGAGGTCCCAATGTAGGCAGATCTTTTGTTTTCCCTTTACCCTCGCATCGTGGTCCCAAATTGGAATCGGCGAATGGAGTTCTGGAGTTTGAGTTCTTTGGAATCCCACTACTTCCAACCAAATTTCATAGGTTTTCGACCTTGAAGAAAGGTTTTCCCTTCTCACGTTCCAAAACTCGTCCAATGGAACATCAGTAAATGCCCCGCTTTAGGTAATGAGGACAGCTGCGTTTTTCATGCGACTGTGCCATTTGGCTGATCTCCATAATGGTTCATGCACATGGACAGGCGCAAGGCTACTAAAATAGCATTGCTTGATGTCCATCTCGAATTGAAGATTGAAAATATTTTACGGGAGGAACCATGAATATCAAGTTATGTACAAGAGATTTAATTAAAATTAAGCACAACCGATAATCCCGGTGTAAAAGCTGGTCGCCAAAGACAACCAGTGTACAATAAATAACTTATAATACCTACTAATCATTAAGTAGAGCGTGTATCTCTGTTTCAGCGTGTTGGTGCTCTACAGGATAGATCGCAAGACCTTGAGGTACGAAATTTGACATAAACATACTTTGGAGGGTGGGTTAATGCTCATCGGAGCCATTTTTTAAATTTAATTAGAATTTTAATTAATCAAAAATCAAACTAAAATTGGATAACTAAACCATCTGAAAATTTTAAGAATTATCTTTTTTAAGGTAACAGTTTAATTGTTGTGCACTTTTTCCTCTAATTTTAATAAATTTTTAAAAATATTTTAGGTTAAATTATTTTACAACACCTTTCATGTTTGTAATAAAACTCATATTATTTTCATTATTACCGCAGGCATCTTTTCCTGGGTTTTTCAAGAAAGAAACAGCCAAAGCTTGAAGATTCGGGTCTTTTTTTCATATTTAGCAGGGATTCTTTTTAAAGTATTGTTTTAATGAAATTGTTGAATTTCTATTACAGAAGAGGTTTCACTTCAAAAGTAAGCAGTATTGAGAACATTTTATGGTTTTTACGGTTCTAAACCATACTTAAAAAATGTATAAAAATATCTTATCTCTGTTTAAGCTTCAAATTTTGCTTTCTTATTATAGCGCGCAGAATTTTTTTTTTATCGAATCTCTGTGATACTGCGAAAATTATACCGAATATTCAGTATTACACAAAAAACATTTCACTCATTACCCTCATATATTTTATGAGCATGTTTCGATTCAGTCAGGAAGTTATAGAGTTAGTTGGTGTTTAATCATTTCCCACTTCAGATAAAGATTAAATTTCAAGTAATGCGATAGACAGAGAGAACTGACAAGTGCAGAGAACAATAAACAGGGCAAGCGAAAGTCTTCTAAAATGTTACAAATTATATGTTTCTCAGGATTTAACATTTGCCGAAGTGACCTTTAAGACCGAGCCACGCATAAAAGATTTCGATGAAATGTTTCACCGCAGTAATCCGGTGAACCAGAAAAGCGTCTAGTGTAGTAATAGAATAAGAGCAACTTTCATTTTTTACTTCATCACGGCTGAAAGAAGAAAAATATGAAACAACAAACTATTTAAAAAGTCACATACAGTAAAGCACCGTTTATACGTCTTTTAAATACGTTTATAATAATAATACGTTTATACGTTCGACGTAAAGCGACGTATAAATGAAAAGCCGTATAATCGAAACGAATCGCAATGCATACGAATGAATCGGGGCTGTGATGAAACGAGGTAAAAGTGTAAACGACGTATAAATGCGAAATGCATAAACGGTGTTTTACTGCATTTCGATTTTAAAGTTCTCCAAACTCTTTGAAGCCATTTTAGTGATTTTATTAAATTGCAAAAACTGGGTCATATTTCTCAAATTGAGGAAACACATGGCCATACATTTAGGCCATAAGAGCATTTCAGGAGGATGACATTTAGAGGCTGTCCATAAATGATGTCACACATTTTTTCAAAATTTTTGACCCTCCCCCTTTGTCACAAAGTGTCACACTTCACCATACCCCCTCCCCCTGCCTTGTCACGCTGTATTACATAAAATATACTTGCAATTCAGAAAGAAAGAACTACGTTATAGATCATATTTCAAATTTTATTTTTAAACTTTAACTGTGTGTTTTAATGGCATTTGGGAGTGTAACAATAATAATGATTATATGTGTACTTATTTTGTATGAAATAAGATTAAGGTTTACAACAAAAAACCGAATTAATATACAATAATAATAAAATATTAATATTAAAGAGCAATTTTAAACAGTAGTATTTTGGAATTTGATATATTTTGCTTTAAATCCTATCTTTACATTATGAACACAAAATACTCTTAAACAGATTGAATTAAAAAAAAACGCCTCAATAAGATCAATCTGTTTGTACCACTACCAGTTCTACTATTCACCTAGGTGGGTCGACGTATCTTTTGTTGGAAATTTCAAGGGTGTGACAGGGGGAGGTTTTCTTTTAATGGTGAAGAATTTCTGCTGCTAACATATTCTCAGAACCTACCCTGAATGCCTTTTTCGAAAAGAAAGGAATAAAAGTGAAAAAAAAATCACATAAAAGTTGTTTTAGCCCCGATTGAAAAAATACCCTCAAATTCAGGTAATTTCAAAATTTAATCTGCTGATTTTAAATGTTTTTATTTTAACAAAAATGTGTGATGTCACACTTCTTGTTACCCCCTCTCCCCCCTCCTTGTCACAAACTGTCACAATTTCACGAACCCCCTTCCAAGCGTGACATCATTTATGGACGGCCCCTTATATTGAAACAAAAATTTGTAAATAATAATTGTTGTTTTCCCCAGTAGATGGCATTCTAAGCGGTTATCTATCTCCAAACGAGGTCAGAACTATGGCACAAGGTAATAAACGCGACAGGTGTGTCTTCATTCCAAACACAAATACGATGTGTTTTTCAATCCCAATTGCTGCTTGTGTAAATACAGCTCGATTATCAATATATGTTCGGTTTTACTCTCAGGGAAATAAGTAAAACTAATTGTCAAGGGGGGGGATGTGATTAAATGATCCTGAAAAGAAGATGAATATGAAAAAAGAAGCTCGCATTCCCTTATCGGTGAAGCTCGTGTTTGTGATTTGTTGACGTCGTGTTCACATCTGCACAAAACGGAAGTATGTTCGAGCGCTTCATTTGAATGCGTCGCATTTGATTTTTCTTCTCCGCGTCTTTGTTTGCGCAGTTGAAATTGGATCTCAAAGGCAGCGTCAAACATGGCGTGTTTGTTCTCTGCGATGATTTGAGACGAAACGCGAGAAGGCGGGTAATTCAGCGAACGTGAAATTTGAATAAAGTCTCAAGATATTTTTTAAAATTAATTATTGATAAATACACTGCAAAATGTGTGTAAAAGAATAGGATTAAACTGATTCTGTTAGATAACAAGGACAGCTTTATAGGTGATTTCTTTATTGGTGATATGCGAGTAGCAAATTTAATGTTAAAAAAAACGTCGGCAAGCCGGAAGGCAAAGTTAGATTCCTTTTGTTCGGAGATATAAGGAAAAGAACATTTCGTCCTGTATTTTCATTAAGATTAGAGCGGCGAGAATAAAAGAGG
Organism: Araneus ventricosus; assembly: GCA_013235015.1. Classification (NCBI taxonomy): domain Eukaryota; kingdom Metazoa; phylum Arthropoda; class Arachnida; order Araneae; family Araneidae; genus Araneus; species Araneus ventricosus. The sequence continues at coordinate 124,024 of BGPR01002991.1, forward strand.
GTGGAAGAGACTGCAAATGATGAGATCTTTGCAACAAGTGGTATCAAGCATATATTAAAAGGCAGTTTAAGTTAGGGGGAAGGGGAATCACTTTTCAGCTCATAACTGCTAAGTAATTGCAGCTATCAAAACACTTTTAGCACGAAAATTATTTATTATGATAAGGCAATAATTCGTCTAGTTTTAATTTTCTTTCTATCCTCAATCGTAAGAGAATTATGGGGGAATAAAATTTTCTCCCCTCCCCCATCATTTCCATCCCCATTTGAACTGGATAGCCCATCTACGAACTCGTCGAATTTTCACCATCTTTACAATAAATCCCCCGCCGGTTAAAATCTAATCAAAATTACTCCAGTTATCGTGTTCACAAGATAACATGGGCAAAAGCGTTATACCTATATATATAAACTTTTGAACGAAGGGTGGTTTTGGGTTCTAGGGGTCATGATCGGTGAAGATCTACAGAAATTTTCCGGAACTCGTGTCATGAGAATCAATGCAATAGGTAGAGTTCCTAGAAGGAATCTGCCTAAAAGGTTACATGCTTTTTCTTGCATACCTCTTTTGAGCACTTTGGATCACATTTGAAGGACGATTTTGGTGTCGTTAAACCCTCGCCTCCACCGTAAAATAAAAGAAAAAAGTGCGTTTTGTGCATTCGGTGGTGAACACATCACGTTCCTGCTTTAAGTCTGCGGGTGGAAACTTTGTCTTAACCCGACACATCTGCACTGAGACGGATTCAGTGGCTCATCGACTCAGACACGCGCAGTGTTAACCGGCACTGGGTTTACCTGCTTGAAAACGTTTCCGGCAGAACGTGACCTGCATTTTTATATTCAATTCTTTGCTCAGCGAAAGCTGTGAAAATTCGATATTTTGACGATCTGCAACGTCCATATTTTCTTACCTCTAATGATAATGATTTTTCATCTGAATAATATTTTAGAAATTTATTTGCAGTGTCTTCTAACCAAAGAAAATGAATGGATTTTTTTCTGTAGTGTGTTTTTCTTCTTTAAACCTTTAAATTCCTAGTGTGTTTTTAAGGTTTTTGTGTGTGTATGTATTTAACTTTTAAATCCTTTGTCTTTTGAAATGGTTTTTAGGTTTAATGTTTTCAATTTTTTTTAATCCTTAATGTGTTTTTATGGTATTAATATGATAATATACAACTTTTAGAATCCAAATGTGTCCCTTAATGTTGTTGTGAATGTGTGCATTCGTTTTAAATTACTTATCCGTTTGTAAAATTTTTTAGGGCTTCGTGTTTTGAACTTTTATATTCAAATTGTACAACTTTATTTTTTCTAATAAGATTTTTAATATCTTTAAGATTTACTGATTGCAGCTTTTGCTCTTTGTGTGTTTATTGTTCGTTTTGCGTCTGCACTCTGCAACAGGAGTTTCATCTGTAGTGTGCTTTTCTTATAAATAAATAAAATGAATAAATAAATAAGCATTCAATAAACCGGAAAAGTCACTGTCGATGCAACATGAAGCGAAACAGAAATCCACAAATAGCCCATGAGAGAGGGAAAAGATATTGTTACAAACATGGAAAGTTGCTTCCCAGCAATGTGAGTCTTATGGTTGGGAAGAGAGTTTTACGGGGATAAGTATGGGATGACTAGCAGCAGCCACGTCTGGTTCTCCGACATTGGCGACAAACTTGGCGATCATCTTGGCGACCATCTTGTCGACTTGGCAACAAATTTGGCGACTTTGGCGACGAAATATGGGATCTCAAAGGTGCTGGAATCTTCTCGATATTTCCATTAGGAGAGAAGATACGCTTGAATGTACTAGAAGATTTCATGTGACGTCACGGCCTGCCGCGGAATACTATACGAAGGCAGCGCTTGGATGACGGTATGTGTTGATCGACTAGGCTCGCCTTGGAGCGCGAATTTCTTTGGAGTTCTATCCGCTGTGCGAGCTAGTAAGCTGTTAGACGCCGAGCTGTAGTGGTGTTGATCCATTGGGAACGAGTTTAGAGCTTCGTTCGCAGTGCGAGCTAGGAAGCCGGTGAGATGAGCGCTATTGAAAGTGCAGTTATTGTCGTTACTAGTTATTTACTGACTGTTTGTGTTGTTAAATATCAAAGTGCTGAACTTTTTACCCGTGAATTGTTGTCTATTTACATTGGTGATCTGTGCAAGAACTATTGTTTCCTGTCCCTGTGCTACGTGCTTTCCTGCATATTTGTAAATAAACCTTCATTCTCCATTATCCTGCGTGTTGGACTGTCTACACCATACACCCACGGAAACACTTTTGCAACAATATCGAGGAAGCGAAGGAGAACTTTTAGTTGGAGCGAGGGCAACAAGAGGGAAAAAGGAGAGTCCCTCTTTTCTGATGTAAGTTCACAGGAAAAAAAGATAGTTTTAGTCTTCTGATTTATCGCTCAGCTGTTCGACAAATTTTGATGCTTTCCAGGGTTTTTAACATGTTTAAAAAACGATTTTTGTTCTGAAAATTTTAGTCTGCGTTTCATTGAAAGGACGGAAAACAAAATACGTATTCAAAAATCATTCATTTTTTTCCAACTGCTCTTTATTGCGCAACAGGATCCATTCGAGAACGTTTCGTTTATTCCAGTTACAAACTTTCAGGCAGCTAAAAGGTGAAAAAATAAGATCTGAATAAACATTTGAAAACACAACTTATATATTTTAAATAATTTAAAGTTAAAAAAATTTCACCAATAGCATATGGTATTCAGATTCAATTTAATCTGTAATTTAAACGATTTTTCCTTAACCCGCAAAGACGCGCAAGAAAGTGTCCGACACCCCACGCCAAGTGAAATGTGAAAAATACAGACTTCCCTTTAGTTGAAATGTTCAATTCCCTGCTATCTGCCTTTAAGGTCACATGCAACAGACGGAACTTGTTTCAAGAAAAATTCTTTTGCAAGTGGATTCCATGAACATTCTAGAATGGAATTTCTAGAATGGAGATTTTTTTGCGGGAACAAGACTTTTAAATTGGATAATAGTGTAAGTGAAAATGTCAGGAGATTGGTGCAAAAGTTATATTATTCTGGACATAATCTAACTGTAATCAGCTGGTATTTGTTTTATCCTTTTTCACAAAAAAATTATTGGAGGAAAAGCTTAAAATTGTAGAAATTATTCTTAAAAATAAAAGTGTATTATGCCCTAAATTTATTGGGTCTAAAGATAAAGCCCATCAAAATTCTTATTTCGATTTCTGAAAAAACGGTTTCCTGTGCACCTAACAAAATTAGAAGCATTATTTTTCTATCAAATTGTATAACGATTATTATATTGATGATTCTTTACTATAAAAAATGTTGAAAACAAGTATGTAAGCGATACACTTTTTTATATGTTCGCAATGCGCTGAATAATAGAATGTATTATTTACTTTCTTCGCAGTTCTGGGTCTAGCGGTCTGGCTTGTACAGCGCCAACACACGCATTCTCCTTTATTATTAGTAGAGATTTGCTGATTTATTGATATTTGGTAGTTTATTTTTATCCTTTTGTAGCCTGTGGGGTCTTCGGGTGTTGGGATGGCTGCTTCTCAGCGGCCTCTCTCGTCATCCGCGTGGCTTCGACTGGGGCGGAGTCTGTACGCTCAAACTTTCTACTCTGCTGTTTAAGCTCACCGAAATAAACGGCAATTCCAAAAGATTTCAGGTCGTTTACGACCACTGTAAACTGTAAAAGAAGTTAGAATTTGATTACAGTGGCACACTCTGTTCCAAAAGTGAGTGTGACGCAATAGAGCTTCAGTCTAAAACCTTTACTCAAACCACTACAGTTGTCACGATTTTTATGGCATCGACCGCACTATAGTTATAGTGTTCAGCCACTCCGTCTTGTTATGGCGAATAAACATTTCTTCTTTCACCTTCAATGCTTAATCTTATAAATACAGGGTGGTTATAAATTATTGGACCCATTTCAAAAATTAACAAAAAAGAAACTAATAATGTTAAAGCTACTTCTTCTAGCTTTAAAACGGCTCTCAAAAATGGGAGATGTCCAATAATTCACGACCCCCTTGACCACCGTAACGGCGCATTGCCTATCTGAAAAAACTTTTTTATTTGCTCTCTCATTTAAATAAAAATATCCGTAGTTCTAACATTATTAGTTTTTTTAATTAATTTTTCAAATGGTTCAATGATTTTTGACCACCCTGTAGGATTCAAATTCGGCGTTACAGAATTTGGGGGCTTTTATCAGACGATACATTTTAGATTTTATTATTTAAGAGTCTTTCTGCCCTTTTCTGGAGATTTGAAAAATATTTTTAAAAAATTATTTTTCTCTTTAAATGAGTAGGTAGTTACTTTTCTCGGAAAATCCTCGACGACGCTTAAGAAATAACGGTATACCCCCACCACCACCGCTGCATCTCGATGACCCGCAATTGGAAGGGGCTCGGACGATCTTATCTTATTTATCGATTTAAATGATTTAAGAAGAAATTGAGCAAGTTTATATGGTTCGCGCTTTGGATGCTTTCACTCAGTTAAACCATTTACAATCTTATTTTCACTGGTTCGTACATTATATTTCTTGCAGACAGAAGGTAGAAAAATTTTGAATCTTAGGTTTACTCTTATTGACATTTTCATATAGGAAATTTACTTTCGCATTTTTAGTTTTACGCTTCGCATGGTTAAAATCATCGTATATGTATTACTACTTCATGTCTCCGTATCTAGAATCATTATGATTCTTTGTAACTGGACATGAAGTGGAAGCAGACCAGAAAAAAATTAAAAAACCAATTTAGCAACCTAAATAAAAAGAAAAAGTTTGAAATAAATAAAATAACTAAAATAAGGAAACTTAAATAATTGAAAAACTATGCATAAAACTATGCATAGTATCGCTAGAAGAGTCTCTATCAGTAGAAGAGTGCATGGTATCACTAGAAAGACTTTCTTGATATTTTTTTTATTACTGAACTTCGTTCTCAGAATGAAGTAGGAGAGAGCAATTGGCAGATCTGATTTTTAAGGATCTGGACTGCGGAGCATAAACCAAACAATGCTGTGAATCTTATTTCTTTACCGATGATTACCAACAACTTAGCGTAACCGAACATGAATAAGATGGGACGCAGGTTTCTTAAGATGCCAAGATTCTGTTAATAGACATTGGGTTGCATAATGTAAATCACTTCCTACGCCTCCACATCTATAAAACTCTGAGGTTATTAAATTAAATCTGTGGAGATAAATAAGAAACGCCTCCCTTCTCCATGGTTCTATACGCATTTTGACTCTAAGAATTGGATTTCAAATATCTCTTCCAGCGACACCTTCGGTCCATTCATTTTGCCATTGTTCAAGCATAAGAGATTTTAAGAATCCTTTGATGAGACATCTTCGGAGTTAAATATTTGTATATGGAATGCCGTTTCCTGTTGCTTATCAACATATAGAAACCGACCCTATACAGACCAGCCAGCCCCTTGGCCATACCTAAAACCTTCCTCCCTCGACTTTTGTACAATGTGATGTATTTTGTGTTAAGCTTCGAAGTATTATCGAGAAAACCGAGATATGCATCTTGGAAGACTTTCTTGGTGCAGATTGCTTCCAAGATTTGACATATATTTACACGTTTTGTCACACGAAATTTCATTCTTCTGAGTCGGGTTTTTTTATTTATTTTATTTTATTTTGAGTTATCGCGTTCACGTGCACGAGAATAGACAGACCGACAGACGGATTTGGTCCAAAGTTTGATATGCATCAACAATTCTGACGATGCACCCGATTCTATCTATCTAATTCTATGCGGTTTCAGTTATAGTGTTCTTATGCACACGGACGGACAGTCTTCCTGCACACGGATTCCGTCCAAAATTCGATCGAATTCTACAAATTTGGTGTGCAGAACACATAGCAAATTCCACCCCTTCCACCTCAGTGTTATTTTGAGTTCACAGACAGGCGGATGTAATTCCGCGTTTTTCGGCCTTAGGGCAGATCTAAGATTCCTCCAAATATTTGTCTCATGTTTCGATGATTGTAATACTTTCTCTCTATGTGAAAAATGAGGGCGCAGTTTGGGTATTTGCCCCGGGTGCCGATTTCTGTCGCTACATCTCTGCTGACCATCAAAAAGGTTCAAACGTGAAGAACTGTACATATGCACAGAAGGCTCAACGCAAAAGACAGTCCGAATTTTTAATCGCCGAATAACACCACAGCTGCAAAAGTGCCGCACGTGTGCTGTTGTTGCAATAGTTTGGTCAGCGGGTAATGCGAGAGGCCCGCATTGTTCGGACGAGCGCCGACCCTGACTGCAACCTGTCGGATCAGCAAATAGTTCCGTCTGCTTCCCGCTCCGCATCTCGCTCGACTCCGAGTATAAAGGCGCCTCCAAACGCAGAGACTCCTGATGGACATTTGGTGAGCAGTCATGAAGTCAGTGGTAAGCCATTCTTAAACACTTTTATTTGACTCGTTTCATTCTTGCGAAGTTGGAATTTCGAAATCGTTTTTCCGCTTCCTGCAGCGCTACAGTTTGCGCACTCGTGTATCTTCGATGACGATGCGCTGTTCCTGAACATTGAGTGTTTTTTTTTACTGCGCATGGGCGAAACGTAGTGTATTTTTTCTTTCGTAGCCTAAAGACCAGATATATAGGCCAACTTATATTTTTTTTAAAAAATTCCAGTTCAATACCGTTAGTATTCACATATATATCGAAATTGCAAGAGCTGAATTGCTTTCGATCTCCAAGAGAAACATAATGATGAGGGTTCTTGCGCAAATTGATATTTTTTAAAATTGAATTTTCGAAAGTAATATTGAATTTTATGAAGGTTGAATATCCTGAATACTCACGTATGCTTATAAATTAAATGCATAATTTAAATTGCATTTGGATGATAACTTATTCGTAGGAAAAATAGAACGCCACCGTTCATTGGTTTCACGGTGAAAGCACAAACTTCTTGAAAATAAAAAAGGTAAAAGTTCTTTCCTTTACATATTTATGATCAGCAACATGTCTAATACTCATTTTTGAAATAGATTTAGTATTTTTCAAAACGGAACATGCAGTGAACTTGAAAGGGTTAACCGAATAATTTAGTCAAATTTTGATTATACTGAGGTGGAGCAACCTGGTTCTGAATTTGAGAAAAAATTTGTTTCAAGGGTCCGTAATATTTTTAATAATGATTTATAAATTAAAATCTAAAAAGTCGAAAATAATTAAAATTTAAAAAATTGCTTTTTAGTCAACTGATAAAAATGTGTTTTTAAAAACTTTTTTTTATTAAATTTACTGTAGATAACATATTATCTTGAGAATGAATCTTTTCTATTTTGAGTGAGCAGATGGAACATTCATTTGCTTAAAACGTGTTCATAAAACACGCTGCCAACGAGGAGAAAATGTTTAATTAGAGCTATGAATACAAATTTTGAAATTTAACCCATCCGGCACGATTAAATCACGAAACAATGTGCGTGAAATGAAAAATGTTGCCACTTATTTTAGAAGAATGAAATGCGATTAACAAAATTTGGTTGTGACTAGTAGTAACCAGTAGTTCTAACGGCAAATAATATATAATAATGACCTGTGATATTTATACACAAGTAATAAAAAAGGATACAATAGTGCCAGATTCAATACACTAGAAATTTTAAACTAAATAAATTATCATCGTATTCAGAAGCGACTTTAGTCGCATGACGAGCGTAGCTAGGGTTTCTGATTGCCCGGCCTTTCCGGAAAATCCTGGGAACATAACACTCATGCCCGGGAATGCATTAATATTTGAAAAAAAATCTAAAAATTAGCTATTTTTAATTGATATCAATAATAATTACACAAAATAAGGATGTTCATAAATTCTGATATTTATACTCCTTTATATATTGAGCTACAAAATACGAATAAGATACAGTAGAGTCTCCCTACAACGAAGTCTCCCTACAGCGAATTTCTCCCTATAACGAAATTTTTAATCGGGATGTTAAATAACATTCAAAATATTCTCCGTATAACGAAGTGGTTGTCTCCCAATAAAAATTTTTTTCAGCCCTTCATCTTTTCGATTTTTGTCACTTTTGGAGAAAGTTGCTAATTTCTGGTCAAATAAATCTCTCACACGTGCCTGTTTCTGAAAGCACTCTCATTGTTCATCCCAACGATAACACTTAACAATGGAATGCTATGTGAAGGGTAATGCAGTTGTGGGGACCTGGGTTTCTACAGAGGGAGCAACATTTCTACGGGTCAAGATTCCAAGAATCGGGGTGGAGTGGGGGTGGAAACAGCAAATGGATGTGACAATACGCATTTTATGTCCATATTATTCTCTAAATTGTTGAATTGTCTTCACTTTTGAGCATTTTATTTATACAATAAAAATTGGTATAATTTTAATAAATTTATAATAAATATTACTTCATTTTTAATTGAAAGTCATAATTAAATATTTTTGAACTTATCGCACATACTAAAAGGTTTATAACATTTACTTAAATAACTGCAAAAGTCTCTAATCTCCGTATAACGAAATTTTCTCTATAGCGAATTTTTCAACTGGAACCAAGCGATTTCGTTATAGGGAGATTCCACTGTATATAAATTATTCATTTTCAAAGTATGATTTAAGAAAACATAAGCAATCTATGCTTTTATCATTCAGCCTAGTTCGCAGCTTTGTTATGAACAACTCGGCAGCAGAAAATGCCCTCTCAGCTTCATTCCCTGATGTTGGAGGAATCGTCTTCAAAGTCTCACCCAGTTTTATAACATTTGATGATCGATTTTCAGCTGAGTCATTTAACTACAATCCTTGCTTCCCTATCTTGCTCAAGTTAGAACTCTTGCTAGTTGAACAATGGATGATCTTCTTCTTTGAGTGGATCGCTTTTTCTAATTTTACTTACAACATTAAAGATTTTTCTTCCAAAGTTTCTGGGTTCTCTTATTCTGAGTGCAAAGAGTTGGACAGTGATTCTCCTCCCTCTCAAAAAATCCTTGTTATAATTATTTTATATTGTTGAATCGGAGAGTTTTTATTTGGTAAACGGGAAAGATCGGCAGTAACTGCAGCAGCACACACATCATACTTTCTCCCAAAATTTAGATATTGCATTAATGCAACTAAAGTAGCATTGGGTTTCTCACTAATTCTTTGGACCAGAAAACATTTCATATTTTTAGCAAATTCTGAGTTTTATTGGTTCAACTCTCCAATAATGAAAGCAAATACTCCTTTGGCAGTTAGGAAAATCGTGTTTCGACTGCATAGTTTTGCTAGGCAACTTTTATTGGCTTCAAGCCTGCTACAGTAGAGGTCAGAGTTTCAAATTCTACATCAGCCAAAATTTATTGTTCTTTAGTATCAATTTATGCTTTTGAAATTGACGATTTCATCTCTAAAAACCTTTCAAGCTTTGCCAAGAAACTCTTCCAGCGTGTTTCGGTGTCTAAACAAACCATCTTTTCACAGCTTTAACATAACTTTGAAGAATATCATTCTTGAGATGTGATTTTCTGAATAATTTTACAATTTTTTGTTCCCAGGAACCAAATCTAATTCCCGGGAATACAAAAAGTATGAGAATCTTAAGATTTCCCGGGAAAGAAACCCTAAGTGTAGCTCGTCATTGTACGGTATGGCATGACAAACCAGTGACGATCTATGCTCGTTTCTTACTGAAAGGAGCTATATATATATATATATATATATATATATATATATATATATATATATTCCTGACGAGTGGCTCGCTATGACATTTTTCAATTTATTATAATTTTTTTCTATTTTTTGCCATTGTGTCTTGGTTGTTTTTGAATTTTTGTCTTTTGTTTCTTGTTTGTTTTGATATATATATATATATGAAACAATATTTCCATTGATGTTGTGTTTATCCAAAAATTCAAAAAAGATGCAGTCGTTTAAGGCCAAAATTGTTTATTCCAGAAGTAAGGCATAATCAAATTAGTTGTAGAGTACTCTATGAGAAAGTTTTTAAACGATTATTGAAATAATAAAGCCATGGCCAGGAGTAAAGAATTACACCTAAAACGGCGTGACTTGCTCAGTGCGTTACATGATTGCAAAAGAAGGAAGTTACACAGACGCGGCGAGTTTTTATAATACCGAAGTTGAGGCTCGAGAAATATTGCGGCCCTTGCGAGTCTTGTTAAAGTAGAAGTGCTATTATCATAGGATTGAAGTAGAAGTAATTTGTTCGTAATTAAAAATTAACTGTCTTGAAAAAGGATTTATTTTAAAGATGAGAAAATAAGGATTAGCTAGTAATGCTCTAGCTAGTCTATATTTACATTATTTTGAAAAAGAAAATATTTATAATAATTCCTATATCATGTATAGATATATTGATGATTTACTAATATGTTCAACAGTAGAAGACTACACACCACAAATTTACTTTTATCCAGAATTTTTTGATATTACTAAAAACTAATGAAGGTTTTCCTTCTGCATATTTACTAGATCTTGAAATAAAAATAGTTGATAATAAATTAAGCACTGAGATTTATGATAAAAGAAACACTTTTCAGTTCAATATAAACAAGTTACCGTTTTGGAATAGCCACATTGGTCGTCAAATATATAGAAATATCGTCTAAAATTATATTCATAGAAGCACTATTTTAGTCACAGACAGATTAAGATAGCAGTCTCATATTGATACATTTCTTGAAAATGCTATGTGATATGGGTATCCTATAAATTTCATGTATGCTTATGTTAATAAGAAATATTTAACACCATTAAATTAAAAGTCTTTTAGATTTATTTTTGATGTGATCATATATCATGGAATTAACAAAGATTTTAGTAAATCACTTCATAGGTAGATGGCGCCACAAGATTAAGAATAAGATTGCATCATGTATTCATTTATTTATTGCTATGCACATTTCCAAAATATATATTATATTATTATAAAAGGTTAAATTTAATTTATAATTATTATTTTATAGTGTTTTATTATAGTATTAAAAGCTTAATTTAGAAATAATGTTTTCGCTTTAAATGTGGAACTGTCTTTAGGATAATGCTCAAGTCCTGACAATAATTATAACTATTGAATTGGTATGTTATAAGTTATATACTTTCTCGTTTCTAATCTTGACAGATTTTGGGGATTTATTCCCCTATTTCTTCGTTTTTCCAACAATTGGCTTTCGCAGAGGGTTGGAGCCACAAAATCTAGATTTAATACGACATATCAGTTCCCAAGGCTGATAGGCATTTGATTGTTGGAATTCCAATTCTAGGTTGTCTTTTTTCGTAGTCTTTAATCAAACTATCTTTTGTATTTCATTTGTATGATTACTGATAAGGAAATTTGATTTTAATTTTAGTTTTTAGATTAATATTTGTATATATTGAAAATATAACACATGTTGTGATTAATTGAAATATTTAACTATATATATATATATATATATATATATATATAAAGTAATAATGTGATATATTAAGCACAATGATTATCATTACTTTTATAAAGTAGAAGCATCAAATATAAATAATAGGCATAGTAAATCTAGCATAGCTAGACACAAGAGAGATAATAGAGATCTTAATATTATTAATAAAGATTTAATGGAACTTTATAAGAGTTTTGACATAGATTTTAACATAAAAAAAGATTAAACGATATATGTTTGGATTAAATAAAAAAGAAATAAAAGCATGTAGAGAATTAATTATGGATAATATGACAAATTCACATGTTTGGGATTTGATTAGAGATATCTTCAAATTTATTTATAAAAAAATTCAATTTATCTAATAACACAATAAGAAAGATATTGAATACTGTACCTTCCTTTATATCAACAAAAAGTATGACAACTGTAAATTCTATGATATATTAAACATATTAATTGCTTCCCTCTAAAAAATATTAACATTAAACGTGCATTTAAATATAACTGACAATTAGGCAGAATGATTTTTAACTATAATAATATAAAAGAGAGTAATTTGAGTGATGATTGCAATTGTATAAAATATAATAATTTCTTGAATGAAGATCATGGACATGTAATTACTGAAGATTTGAATATTGTTAGAAATGAACAACTTAGAGAATTAATGAATAAGGGTACAAAGCATCGCTTGGTTATAGCTAATAGTATTGAAATTATTAAAAAGCAAATTTAAAAGATATTGAAAAATTTATATTATATCTGGCAATTAAATATAGTCTGTGTTTAGAAGCATTTAATGAATATAAGCAAAAAAAACTTTATTAGATCTTTTTAACTATAACTTAAAATCTCATGGCTATAATAGATATCTGGATATTAAAAAACAAATAAAAGAGTTGCATATAGACTTTGTAATAGTCTATATAGACAAAGTGCCCAGTAACTTTGTTATAATATGTGAATATTATTACAAAAACTACTTAATGATCATATAATTAACAGCGATATTTATAATGAGACAAAGCTATGTGACACAGAAAATTTCTAATAGAAATCAAGCCTTCCATAAAAAACAGGGAATTCATTATATTAAAAAAGATTATCCTCACATCTTTCTAACTCCAAAATTTCACAAGAGTCCTCTTAAATTTAGAAGTGTTACCAATGGCCGCAATACTTATATTACAAAATCTGGCAAAGTCTTACAAAAAAAACATACAGACAGTGATAGAGAATTTAAATAAGCAAAAAGATACAATAATAGTAAATAATAGTGTTGAGATATTAAATGTAATTAAAGATATAGAAATAATTAGTGTACAAAGAAACCCAGGTAGCAAATCCAGGTAGAACAAACATCAAAAGAAAAAGGAAATAACATTAAAAACGCTAATAAGACGAACAAAATATTAGCCATCAAGCTTAATTAAAAAGCTTTCATAAGGTAAAATCAGAAACTTACCCATGATGAAACAAGATGATATTTCAAAATGAGTACGAACGATGGAAAAGATTGTGGTTGTTTTTCACACCAAACGAGAGCATTGGAAATGCAAACGACAAGTCGAGGAAAGTTGTACGATTATGCACTCGGAGAAGACGTCCGGCAAACCGCTGAATGCCTCCCACAACACTTCTCGGACAATGGCGTCCCCCCGGGGGGGGGGGAGGGGGGGCGGTCCGCCCAAGGCAGCACTTAGAAAGGGCGGCAAAATCAGACACGCAGGAAAACCATTTTTTAACAAAATAGAGCAACGAAACTCGTTCAATCATCGTATACATAAAAAAATATAAATTGTAATTAATCCATATTTTTCGCCCTTTTTTCTGTAAATTGCCGGTATGTGAACGAAAGTCTGGTGTTGGGAGCACGATTTCATAACCTATCTGCAGAGATCAAGGCATCAAACGACGAATTGCGTTATTAAATCAATTTTCCCCCTGGAATTTACTATTTTTATTTTGAGGTTTATGAAACTTGTAAAGGAAGGGCTGCACAATGAAAGCTCGCCCCGCTCAGCAAAAGTTGCAGGCACGCCACTGTTCTCGGGTTGGAAGCTACCCCTGGAGCAAGATTGGCAGAGGATCCCAGGAGAACTGCTGGACAGTCTGATGCCCCATCGCTGTCAGTGTGTTTTGGTGCCCATGTGCAGCATTCTCTTCCAGTTTGACATGCTTCTGTTCACGATAATTATGTTTGCATCTCATCTGCATAATCGAACAACTTTCTTTGATTGGTCGTTTTCTTTCCCGATGTTCTTGTTTAATCAAAAAAATCAAATACTTCCCTTTTTTGTGACGCTTCTTATTCATTTTGAAAAATCCCCTAATTTTGTGAGCAGTGTAGGTGAATGTATATAAGTAGAAAAACAATTGATATTAGCAATTTAAATATTCAAAACTCAGATGGGGGATGCATTGGCTAGAGAACGACAGAGGCATTCATTCAATTCCTGGAAGAACCAGCTCACCCCTTTGATTTTAGAGCATTAAATTGAACGACAGCGTTAAGACTGGTATGAGCAGTTGGATACCGGATGCTGAAATGTTAACGATCAGAATTTGATTGTCCAGTGTAAATTTTGATTCCGACATCCTTCCTCTCCACATTTACAGGTTGTCTGCTTTCTCCTGCTGGTGACGGGCGCCCAGTGTAATCCGTGGCTCTGCCCCTGGTGGATGTTGCATTATTACGCAACCATCGAGGACGAGTACGCTGCGTCGTTAGGAGGCGCTCCAGTCGGCCTCTACAGCAAGAGAAAAGGGTTCTTCGGGGACAGCTCTGAAGTTTCCGGTGTGTCCTTGGGCGGCGCCAAAGTTGGACTCTACGGCAGAGAGCGGCCCTCCTTCCTCAGGAGGTGGCCCCTCCTGGGATGACAAAAAAAATGGTAATCATCTGCATTCTGGGAGGCTGCAGACCCATTCACCCGTATTCATAACAGCAGCACCTCTCTCTTCTCCTAACAGCTCCCTCCTTCACTTGGCGGAAACTGCAAGAGCGGCCTCTGTGTCCTCCCGACTAGCTCGAAGTGAAAATGAAGCAGTAACACCTGTATGCTTCCACTGATTGTTTAACAACTGTTCTAAATAATTTTAATAACTCACCAGCAGAAAACAAAAAATTGACCAAGGCTTAGGTTGTAAATTGTGATGACATTTACCCTTTAGCAAAATCAAAGTGATTTGAACTCTCCATCCCGCATTCTAGGAGTCATCAGAACAGGCGTTGCTGAACTTGTTTCGCTCAGGAACCCCATCGGGACAATAGAAAATATTCCGTGATCCCGCTTGTGCTCAAAAATTCTCTCTTTTCGCCTCTCCCCAAGTGCTCTTGCAAGTAAAATGAACAAGATCGGAAAATGAAGCGGTAAGCCTGGAATTTACGGTGCCAGCCTGTTTCTCGCCAATTCTTCTTGGCGCAATTTCATGTGCCGTCGCCAAATACTGTTTTGGATGTGCAGTACGCTTTTCATTGCTCTACTGCGCATGCTTCATTTGAAAAGGAGAGATCGAGCACGCAATGCCTTCGGCATTTCAAGCGTGTTCCGGGCAATTTTTTTAACTTAAAAAAACATCAGCTGCTTCGCTTTCAGAAAAGCGGGACACTAGTAGCTTAGCTTATTCATTGAGAAGCGAAAACACCGAATAACATACACAGTTCGGAGCCTAAAGTGAATGAAAATGTTCAAAAACGAGAAAAGTGTAGATAAAATTTCACAAACCTATTTTAATTGAAAAATTTCTTCTCGCTATTCTTTTTCCGACACTTCGGAGCCATAATCAACAATATCTGTAGCGAACCGCGCGTAACGAAGTGATAAAATCAGACAAAAATCAAACGGAAGAATTCCAAACGATTTTTCAAAAAAATGAAACCAAAGAATTCCAAGCGATTTTTTAATCAAATTCGATTGGATCAACCAATCACATGAACGGAACGAACCAATCAAAACGATTTTTAATATCGCGCCATGTGCAAAACACCGATGACAAGATCAATTTCCGCGCATGCGCAAACCTCGCGCGTTAAAAACATCATTGCGCAACCAAAACAATTGTTTTCTCATCTCCCTTCTTGGCGGCAAAGAGTTGGCGATCCTAGGTGGAACGAAGTAAGTGGGTACCGTAAACTCCAGGTTAACCAATGAAGCATTCAATAATGACAAGCAAAAAAAATCAGTCGCGTGTGTTTATTCATAAAATTTTAATGAAAGGCGACAAATGAAGACAGCTGATTGTATTGATTTCACCTATTAATACTGAAGAATCTCGCTGTCACTGTTTTCGTATGTTTAAGACAAACTATACGGCATTAACATGCATCTGTTTAAAAGCTACTTCTTTACTTTCATTAAAAAAATTTGCAATTGGCATTTTTTAATGGAAAAAATAATCTATTAGTTCCTTTTCTTTCTTTCTTAAGACAGAAATTAACAATATACGTCTGGTCATGCACCAATACCAACCAAGCAACTCAAGTAAACGAATCTGTTTCAAATCTGCTGCGCAGTTTTCTAGTTGTATAGAAAAAGTTTTAAAAGAAACACATACTAAAATATGTTATTTATGTCATTTTTGTAAAATTATTGTACATTCTTAAAAAATGCTTTTTTTTATTTTCTTTTCAGGAAAATTGAAGCTCATTTTGTAAGAAACCCATAAGAGGAGAAGATGCAGCTGCCGAATATAGCGATTTTGTAAATTGCAACATCTCATCTGTTTTTTTTTTAAATAAACTTTTAATGGAAGAAGTCTCTTTTCTTTTTTCCTTCTATCTGCTAAATAATTTTTTTCTTCGTTCGTCTCTTCAAAAATAATTATATTTTCACCTCTAGTCTTCGCAATTATTTGTAAGGAGTCAATTATTGTTCGGATCATAAGTAGGAGGTCCATCCCGAAATATCACCGTGTAACTTCAAAAACTACCTGATGAGATTTAATTAACCTCAAACCGTCATACTCAACCTAAGATCATGCTTTAATAGTTAAAAATTGGTATTTATGTGGCCAAAATGCAAACACTATTTCACCGGAAGCTGCCTTCAACATTCAGAAACCGATCCAAGTGTTCATAATGTAATAGCAACATAATGTTCATATGTACATAATGTTCAACATGTAAATAACATTAACTTATTTTGGAAAAAACAACTGCATTAAATCTCCTCCGAGCTAGCTCTAAATATTCTAGTTTAAAAATTTTGTGGAATATTTTTTGTACGAATTCTCAGCATGAAGCCAAACGTTAATTGTTTTTTTTTCTGTTGGAAAAGTTGATAAATTGTTGTAAAAAATAACAAAATGAAACAAATTGAAAAATTACTGAAAATATTCTATTATTATAAAGCATAACTCTGATAATAAACATTTCTGCATAAACATTTTCTAAAAAATGTTGTGAAATTAATAAAAAATAAAATGGAGTGAACTTCACTCGACTTTCTTATTTAGTTAGCTCTTTAGTTACAAATTTTAAAAAATAAAATGTTATAACTTCATATGTTCATCAGATTAAAAATTTCAAAGCGTTCATTTGTTTCTAAAACCAAATTTAGATATTTAATTTATTTACTAAAAAAAATCTTTCAATATAAAAATCTAAATTGTTTCTTTGCCAAAACATATTCATGCTTTGGGAAACAATTGAAAATATAATGACATTTAGAATATTTAAGGCGAAAAATGTATACTGTGTTGTTTTGAAAAAAAAATATTGCTGTAACATTTTGCATACAATTTGTTGTAAATATAGGGCTTTTTGTATAAAAAAAGGTTCATATCTGAACTATTATGTATTATTTACTATTTCAACTCAGAAACGTTAAGTTATATGCAATACAATAGTTAGTATCAGTTATAAAATTAAGCGACAACATTAAAATGTTAAATCCAAATACAGTCCATAACTCGAAAACTAATTTTGTGTAAAGTCAATAACATGCGCATAAAATACAGACATAACAGAAAGCATGTGCTCTTGCGTCTGCTACTTCATAGACAATAATCAGTTTTTAATAATTATATTTGTATATAATATTTGTTTAATCTGTGTTTAAAATGTAGCTGTAAAAGAAAAAAGACATCAATTTCCAATGGTAAACATAAGGAAAGCTAGATCACATTTCAATAGAAACCTTGTTAAAGGAATTTGTTTCTATGCTCACATATAAATTTTATCAAACAAAATGTTTGTGTATAAACGAGATAAGTAATTTAAACAAAAATATTTTGGTATATAATTGAATTAAATATTTTCATAAACTTTCTTTTATGTTGTATACATTAAGGTATTAAATTTTGTTGCATATCATATGTTAACATTGCAATAGAAGAACATGACTATATTACCTACTAAAGCTTTTTCATTTACAGAACACATAATTGAAATACTAATCTATAAAATATTTTGAATTTCCTACCTATTAGATTTTTTTATCATTTATTTAAAATATATAAGAAATAAATTGCTCAACCAAAACACAGCAAACTTCAGTCATGAAAGTTTGTCATTTCATGATAACATGTAATAATTCTAGACCTCAATAAAACAAATAACAATAAACAAGTTGAGCCAGATTTGCAATTAATACCAAATGTGTAACAATCACTTTAGAAATTTAGACTTTGTAACTCAAGCAAATCAGTTAATAACGTACTTATTCACTATAGCTTTTCACCCACAATCGCAACAAAAATTTGGTTTTAATAATATAAAAGTGGACTTACCTATGAAAAGTTAATGCTGGGCTCTTCTTTGAACATCTATTTGTGCAACTGAAGGCTACACAAGACCCCAACCTGTCGAAATATCTTAACCATTCGTTCAAATAAAATAAAGTCAACACCTTATATTAATACTAATAACAACATTTCTTGGTGTAACCAAGATGGCGGCGCGGTTACAGTGAAAGCTTCAAAAAATTCTTCCTGTGATCCATCCTGTTACTCTCGCATCCATGGATCAAACATACTAAATTATTTAGTCAAATATTTGTAATATCCTACTGTAAGTCCATTTTTTGGATTTTCGCACCAGTAAATTAATACAGTTGTTTCAAGTTAGAAATAAGTGCTTGCGAATATTTGTATGATCGCAGCCTTTTCAAAAGAGTTGTTTTCAAGTGTAAACCAAGTGAGACTCAAACAGTTTACTTCAGTTTTTTGTACTGGATCTTATTCATGGAAGAATAACACACAAATTTTATACATTTTTTATGCATGTTTGGTAAGATTTTGCGTAAATGTAAGACAATTAAAACTTGTAGGTATTTTTTTTTAATTTTTAACAAAATTTTAGAAACATTAGGAATTTAGTTGTACTTCCAACCCTTTCCAAGCTAAAATGTTTGTACCAAAAGAAAGAAAATCAAAAGGTATTTCTCGAGGATGGACTTTTGATTGCACTTTTTGTTTATCGTGGTTGAAAATAATGAAACAGTGTTTTATACTATTTTAGTTGTTTAAAGTATATTTTATAACATTTGACAAGAAGGTTGCTGTGACCTGTATTCAACCATGTAAACTCTCAGATGTTGAAGACGACACCTGAGAAGACACTCTCATCTCTAAACTTTCGTACCACACCAGCTTAAGAATGTGAAAAATACTTATAATAGAAATATTTTGAAAATGGGTATGCAGTACAACCAGATGAATGTAGATGACGCTCTTGTAGCTAAATAAACAAAATTTCCACCATAGGAAAGTTAATTGGAACGCGCAAATGTTTTTATGCGGAATATGCAAGAATGCGAACATCGTTTTCTTAGAAATCGAGATCGCTAATGGAAGAGTCTTATGATGCAGTTTGATATTTATTACTGCGAACAATAGAATTGATCGTTTGTGGAAATAATTATTTGGAATTATTTCGTGTTTATTACTTATTTTATTAATATTTTTTAGATACTTTGAAGAAGAGTTTGGAAAATTGGAATAATATTTATTTTGAATTGTGAATAAGTATGTTGAGGACTGTATATGTAAATTGTAAATTCTTAATGTAAAATTTTACGTGCTCATCTGAAGTAACAAATCTACATTATTTGAAGAAGGTTAAAATCATGATAACAAGCAAATAGCGTTACAAGATATTTCGAATTTTTTTAAAGCGTGCTATATATTTAATAAGCATTTTCTTTAGCATCAATTATGAAAATTTTGAAGAGGAAAATATCTACATTAGTCTCACGAAAGAATGTTCCCCAAAAGAATTCGGCATGAGATTGATATACCTCGAAGGAAAGCATTTTGATATAAACTCTGAACGGTATCGAAGCAGATTTAAACATAAGCTTGCTTTAGTATTTTAAGTCTCAGCTTAAAACAAAAAGGATAGCAGCACATAAAAAGGGAGAAGTCGTTTTAAAGAGCAACAAGAGATGTCTTGAGGGATATATTACTTTCATTTCGTCTGGAAATTCAGAATTTATGTCTTCTGGTCGTCCATCCAAGCCATTTCAAGAAGCATGTGCTCGCATCAAAAAAACGAAGGACACAGAAGTTAAGAGCTGAAGTGACAACCGAACAACTGACTTTTGCTGCTCAAATGAACCTCAAAGCTGGAAACAAATCGATGCTTCCAAAACTGTCAGAGACATTACTTCAAATCAAAGCCGTGCAACAAAATACCGAAAAACATTTAATACTTTACAAAATAAAACAGAAAAGCTAATCCAGCAGAGGTCCTCTCAGTATTTGGGAAAGCTGGTTTCAAAAGAAATCAATACGATCAGGTGATAATTCAATATATCCCTGCTACTCTTGAATACAAAAAGTTCAAAAAGAATGTTATCCCAGCAAAAATATAGTTACCAAGTTGCGCAAACTTCTATTGAAATTAATTTCCATGATCTTGCTTGACCACACAGCTATACGACTTGCTGAATACTTGAAGGATGCGATATTGTTAATAGACTGTAATTGACTTCCGACCCCCTTTTGTCTGGTTCTAGACAAATGAGAAAAAGAAAATTCTATAAACCTTTATCTAAAAAATACCTTAGAGTTGCTCTTACCCGGACATATAGCAATAAGTGAAAATTCTGAAGAAGAAGAAATTAGTGGAAAAGAAAATGTCATTAGTGAAGAAGAAGATCCCATCAGTGAAGACGATGATATTAGTGAAGAAGAAATATGTCAGGAATGATCTTATGAAAAAAAATTGTTAATCTTATTTTATGATACACTATTTAAAATGGTGATACTTATAAATATCATTGTTTCGCAAAACTGTTTAAAAAATTTAATTTTAATGTGTGTAATTAATATTTATAACCTTTTTATGGTCATAAACTATAGTAAAATATATAAATTATAAAAAATATATAAGTGTTGTAGGCAAATAAATAGCGAAAAAATAATTTTACCACTTTTTTTCATGCAAATGCCCCACTGTGATGATGTTTTAGGCCTTGTTCTTCTGTGTTCTTTTTGAGAATTTACTCTTGATTAGAACAGCGAAATCGTGCCCATAAAAAATGCATTCAATATCGCTGCACCGCGCTTGCGTATAAACGCAATGACTAAAGCAATGTAAAGTATTAATGTAAAATATGCTTAAGAGCATATTTAAGATTTTATTAAAATTAGAGAAAAATGCATGGAAATAAAGTTGATATCCCTGAAAAGATAATTTTTTAAATTTCAAAGTGTGTAAAGATGGTTTTTGTGCGATAATATGCTCTGGAGTTATTGGGGGGAAAACTTTAAAATTCCAATTAGTTTTTAATTCATTGAAAATCATTAATTCATTACTCCTAAAGTATTGAAGAAAATCCTCAAAACTTCAATTCAATTTTAATTAGAAAATCTAATTAAAATTTTAAAAACTCTTTCTTAGTGAGCTCGTACTACCTCAGAAATAATCACCTGCCAGCCTGGTAGCTCTAAGTTCAAAAGTTTGCCCTGTGGAGCGGTTTGAACGATTTTTGCATCACGCATTTCGCATTCACAAACGGCATGCCAGCCAATACGCGTTATCATGTTGAAATAATGATTTCTGTTCTCTTTCAGCAGCTGACACATCGCACTAAACAAGAAGTTTTGAAGCGCGGCATCTTCTCTATCCCACTCGCGAAGAAGAATCAGCCGGTTGTTTCTTTCCGAGCGCAGCTTTTAGAGAAAGGAATCTTCAATTCGATGCGTTTTGCACATCGAGCGTCTCCTCTTTAATGAAACATGCCCAACAGAAAACTTGCCAGAGTCCCGTCAGCGTTGCATTAGAAAGGAACGAGCTTTAAAAAAGAAACCAGACGCAGCAGAACCTCGATTGTCCGAGGCACCTCGAACAATCGAGAACTCGGTGGAAAGAGATTCAATTTTAAATCATGACTTCTTTTCTTCCGACAAGGTTTTCCGAAATTGTTCATTTGAATTTATGGTAATAACTCCGCAAGGACTACTACATATTAACATATGTAATATAAACACCGCCTGGAGGCTTCTAACCCTCCAGGAATGTGGGTTTGGCTACGTGCCAAATGTGGCTCGCCCAGAATGAAACAGGAAAGGGGTTTCTTTTCTTAGAATTCGGAGCGGGGGAACAAGCCGACTGTGAAACAAAATGGACCGCACTGATCTGCAAGAGAATTCAAAAACATGAAAAAAGTCCTAAGAATAATGTTCCGAAATTTAAGCGATACTTGATTTCAATTTGAATACATTCGAGTCCTAAGCCGTTGTAAGTTAAACGAAAACACTAAATTAAATTTCCTTAAAAATAATGAAAAAGATTACGAGGCCTTGGGGGACCCAAAAGGAGCGATTATGCAGTTGACTACTTTACCTATCTAATAATCCGGCCCTGGTTACACTAGACCGAGAAGGATTAGTCAAAATTTACGGCAGGTCCTAGATTGCAAATTGGAATTATCGAAACTCTGTCTGTAATTCTTTTACCATAATAGAAAAATATTTACTGGTTCAGACTTGTTAAAAATATTAAAAATGCCACATCTTAAGTTAACTACCGAAAGGTTGTCGAGGCCGTGATCCAGTGCGGCGCGGGGCTGTTTTCTGGAACTTGGAACCGTTGGATGGTGCGCAGGAAGACTTTGATGAAATCAGTGACGAACCTAAGAAATTCGGTCAAAAAAATATCATATCCGAGCATCTTTCATGCAATCCAAAATTGGTTCGATTTCTGTGAAATTGTTATGCGAGATCTTTCGTCTGATATATCACGAAACAAACACGATTATCATTAGTTATTGGTTATGAATTATAGGCCAACTTCCAATATCGAAAATATCTAAACATCGAACCTTTTTCAGGAATTTTGTATTTTCGTTAGAAAAATAATTTCTGAATGCCGAACAAAATATTTAAATATAGAACAAATATTTTTGTATAAACAGAATAATGTACACCAATTGCAGTCAAAGACGCCCACATATTTCCTTGCTTATGATCCTAATATACACAGTCCAGTCACATTAATGTGACCACCACCTGCTTTCGACGTCAACGTGAAATAACCAATCACAGAAGGCAGGTGGCAGCACAGTGCAGTGGAGTGTATATAAAGGATGTCCTAGGGCATCGGAAAGCATTTCAATCGTTGGCGTAATGCAGAAACGTAGCGATTTATCCGACGTCCAAAAGGGCATGATTATTGGCTTTCGGGTCGAGGGTGGAAGCATTTCGGAAACGACTAATTTTGTAAACTGTTCGCGTGCCGCCGTGGTAAAAGTATACCGTGCATGGCGATATAGCACTATCCAAAATCAGCGGCGTGGCACATGTGGTGCACAACGGGCTATAGATGACAGAGGCGAACGAAGGCTACGGAGATGCGTTCGGGCGAATAGACGTGCAACTGTTGAGCAACTGACCGCCCAGATGAACCAAGGGACTACCAAGAGGGTATCCTCAACAACGGTTCAGCGAACGTTGCTGCGCATGGGCCTGCGCCCTACATGCGAATTATTTTCCCTCAGAATCATGGCATCAACCAGCAGGACAATGCGAGGTGTCATACAGCTCGCGGTGCATGTGCGTGGTTCGAAGAGCACCAGGATGAGTTTACCGTACTCCCCTGGCCAGCAAACTCACCGGATTTAAACCCAATCGCGAATCTGTGGGACCACCTCTATCGGGTTGTTCGCGCCATGGATCCTCAACCGCGTAATCTAGCGCAGCTGGCCACGGCACTGGAGTCGGCATGGCTCAACATCCCAGTGAACACCTTCAGAAACCTAATTGACTCTCTTCTTGTACGTCTCGCAGCGGTCCGCTCTGTCAAAGGTGTTTATTCTGGCTTTTGACAGGTGGTCACATTAATGTGACTGGACTGTGTAAATTAAACAAGGAAAAAAAAACAATTTCGCCAATCCTTAACTGCAATGGAAATCCACGGAAATCAGGAAGGTGTTTTAAGAAAAATCAAATACTTGACGGCTAATTGTTATTCTTAGCTTCTGTTCTACGATTGCGACCTTCCATAACTTTCATTTTTAGTAGGCTGTTGGCAAATTAGCAAATTACATATTTTTTGTCCATTTTTTAAGACTAAATGTCTTTTTTAATTTATTTTTTAAAGTCTTCTTTAACCCTAAAATTAACTATGCATAAATGTTTTTAATAAGAAAATTATGACAAATTTCCAATATGAATTTCTGTAAATCGAAATTTCTACATATTTATTTTTTTCCGAAAACCTTCAAATTCGATATACAGGGTGTCCCAAAAATTGGAACAAGCACTTAATTCCTTAAATATTGATTTTAGACATATATACTTCCAATTACAAAATTTCATCAAATAAGATAAGAATTTGTATAAAAATACTTTGATATCCCAGAGGATTGGTAATAAAAAGTTACAAAAATTAAGTTACTAAGCCAGATCCACTTCCGTTAGACGCCAGCGAAAATGAAAAGAAAGCTTATGATACAGCTTTAAAATTTTTAAAGAATTGGATGCCGTTGTGAGGTATATCATTGGCTCCAGTGTGAGTCCAGAGCCAAAGAATCATATTTTGAGTTGCAAAACGAGTAAAGATGTGTGGGACGCTCTTCATAGTGTTCATCAGCAACGGAATGAACAGAAATGAGATCTCTTATATTCTGAGCTCTTCAACAATAAAAAGGAAAATGTGAATGATATCCTACACATGTCTCTAAATTACAACGAATTTGGCGAGATGTACTCAAAAGTGAAAACCTTCAGCTTCCTAAATCCATGCCGTTAAATAGGATTCTGAACACTTTGCCTGCTGAATATTTGGAGTTTAAAAACGCATGGGAATTCCAGTTAACGAAAGAACTGTGGCGAGTCTTGCGGAAAGACTACGTTTGAGCGAGCAGAGGGTGGAAAACATGAAACTTCCTCATGAAAGTAGAAGGGTGACATTTGTCGCCAAACCAAGTAAGAACTCCGCCAAGAATCAAGCAGATTCAGCCCAAAGAAAAGAACAGAAAGATCAAATGCCACTACTGTGGCCGTCCTGGCCGTATGAGGAGGAGTTGCTACAAATTCAAGAATGAAGGTTCTGAAAAAGAGAAAGAGGAGTCTCTCAAACCTGGGCAAGCCTTTACGACTGTTGCTGAAAAGAGGCCAGATTATTGGCTTATTGACTCTGGTGCTTGGCACCATGTTTCTTCAAAGTTCAACTGGTTTTCTTCATGCAAGATGTTTGGTGCACCACAAGCATTCCGCTTAGGGGATGGTCGATGCATGTGTTCTAAAGGCATTGGAGATATTCAGTTTGAGATGCTTGTTAAAGGAAAATGGAATCCTGGCTCTCTGACTAATGTGTGGCACGAACCTGAAAGTCGACAAAATCTGTTCTCCTCTGGTGCTGCTCTCGATAAGGGACTCATTGAATTTGCATATAGTAAACAAGGGGAATTTAGAAACAAGAATGGTGATACTGTTGGAATAAGGTACAACGGTGTATACAAATTATTAATGCGTGTACTTGTACCAGAATCTGCCTGTGCAGCGGTGAAAAATGACCTTTTGCGGTTGTGGCGTGAAAGAATGGGTCATCAAAACAAAAGGTATGTTCAAAAGTTTTTGAAATCCAAAGAAATTGATGTAAAATTAGACAGTGAATTTTGTGATGACTGTATGCATGGAAAAGTACATAGACTTAGTTTGGGAAGTAGATAGCATAGGCCTAGTTCTACTGGTAAGATTTTTCATGCAGATGCGTGCAGATCTATGCCTGAAAAGTCTCTAGGTGACAACAGATATTTTGTTGCATTTAAAGATGACTATTCTAAATACAGGACTGTCTATTCAATAAAATAGAAATCTTAGGTAAAAGAAATGTTATCTAGAATTTTATCTGAAATGACGAATGCAAACTACATGTTGAAAGAACTTTGAACAGATGGAGGAGGTGAATTGAATAATTCTGAGGTTCACCAAATAATTCAAAAGAGAGATCTAAGTCATCGAACATCAGTGTTTTATACTCCAGTACAGAATGGAGTGATAGAGAGAGAAAACAGAATTCTAGTAGAAGCAGCAAGATCTATGATTCATGCTAAAAACTTACCTGAGAAATTGTGGGCTGAAGCTGTGAACACAGCTACATATGTTCTAAATAGAACAGAGAACTACTCTAGAAGCAGGAAAGTCTCCTTATGAAATCTGGTTTAAAAGAAAACCTTCTGTTGATCATCTCATTCTTTTTGGCACTGAATGCTTTATTCACATCCCAAAGCAAAGAAGGAAGTTTGGTAAGAAAGCTATTAAAGGCTATTTTGTTGGTCATTGTGTTAAAAAAGATGGTTATCGTATTTGGGTACCAGATAAAAATGATGTTGTATTATTAAGAGATGTTGCTTCCAAAGATGTGATCGCGTCTGAGAAAACATCAATAGAAATTGTTCAAACTTAGTCAACAGAAGAAGTCTGTGAAGAACATGCAACTTTCATTGACGCAGGGGAAGAAACAGAAACACAGGACATAGATTATCTCAATACTTCACTTGAAACTGAAGTGTATAACCTGCGAAACAGATCACAGTTGCAGAAATCAAGATTCGATGGATTTGTTATGCTTGCAAAAGGAAATAAGCCATTCACGTTTCAAGGAGCAATCATCTCTTCCAACAGAAAGGAATGGAGAGAAACTATTCAGGAAGAATTAAATTCTTTGAATGAAAATGAGACCTGGGAGATGGTGAATCTACCACAAGGCAGAAAACCTACTGAAAACATATGGGTTTACAAAACAAAGAAAAATGCTGATGGTGAAATTCAGTGTTACAAGGCTTGGTTGGTAGCGAAAGGTTTCTGGCACTGATTATAATGAAACATTCAGCCCTGTCGTCCGTTGGGAAACAATAAGAAATGTCCTTAGTACTGCTGCCGGCGAAGGTCTGAAATTGGCACAGTTTGATGTGAAATGTGCATTCCTGTATGTCAATGAAGAAATCCACATAAAGCAGCCGCAAGGATATGAAGATGGTACGCAAAGGGTGTGCAAATTAAAGAAAAGTCTCTATGGCCTAAAACAAGTCCCTAGATGCTGGAATCAAAAGTTCAACTGTTTCCTTCAAACGTGTAATCTTGAGCAAACGAATAGTTATCCTTGTTTGTTTGTCAACAAAGACAAGTCTATCTTTCCGATCTTCTATGTTGATGATGGTATCATAGCAGCTAAAGATGAAGAAAAATTACAGGAATTCTTAAAGAATCTAGAAGATACCTTTAGCGTCAGAATTGAACCAGCAAATTACTTTTTAGGGCTACAAATACTGCATTTGGATGATGGTTCAATATTCATTCATCAAGAGAATTTTTGCAAGAAAGTTCTAGACTCCTTTAGCATGTCAAGTGCTAATCCTGTGTCAGTATCATTTCATAAATCTTTGACTTGTCTGGATCATTCAGAAAAGTTACAAGAGGATATTCCTTACAGGAAAGCAGTAGGCAGCTTAATGTATCTAGCTGTGGTGTCTAGATCAGACATTGCATATTCAGTTGCTGTGTGCTTTCTAGAGCTCTCGACAAACCATGAAAAGTACATTGGTGTCTAGTCAAGAAAGTTCTAAAGTATTGAAAAAAGATATGTTTTTTAAGTGTATTTAATATGTATTCAGGTATGAATTCAGGGAGAATGTTGAATATATAATTCATACCTCTGCTTTTACTTATTATGTAAAATGTGTGTATAATAACTTTGCATGCGCTTGATATTTGAATTTTAAATAGCACGAACTCAGTTCAACTATTTTATGTAGATGTGTCTTTGTTTATGCTGTTAAATAAATCGTTTAAAAATACTTCGAATCTTTACTTATCTGCTACCATTAATAATCTCAGGTGCTTGAACAGAAGAAATGTCGCTAAACATTTAAATATCCTAATGCATCTAGATCGCAATAACGTGGAAAACTTCACCGCATTTCTTAAGCTAACGCACATTTGAAAAGTGATGCCGTTCAAAGCAGTTCTTATGAATGGACGACGATGAGATAAACCAACGCAGAATTTTAGTCAGATTTCTTGAGAAAGATTGTAGTGTGCATCATATACTTGTTTTAAAAAAGAATTCTTCCATTGGGGAATGGAATTAATAAGATATGTTTTATTTATCATGATGGAGTTGCATAATATATGACAGTAAATATTTAATGGAATTACATAAGTTCATTCAGCTTCAGAAAAAAAATAATATAAAACACATTTCCTAAAAATTCTAAATATTTTTTATCTATTCAAACTTAACACCACATTCATAGTTTTATTAAATAAATTTCAACGTAATATCCTCGCCGCTTCCATTTAAATTCAGATCAGAGTATAATTTTCTATTTTTTTAACAAAAGATTTCTTTAGGTTCAGTAAAGTTATTCATTATTTAGAATAGAAAGCAAAATCCTTAATCTGTGTTCTATTCTCATTTTTTTTTTATCTCGGCATTGATTGTGATAGAAGATTACTGAATTATTTACGTAGATTTAATAGAAATAATTCAGCAATGCCGATAAAATTAAGAGCTGAATCTATGAAGTATATTTCCTCTAATAATCAATGCACCTCAAAATTACGTATAAAAACATACCTCAATTCAAATTTTCCACACATTTTTAAATAAAAAATTCAAAATCAGTTATAAAAATTTTTTTCTCATTTTTATTTTTTTAAAACTTGGTGTTGAAATGGATTTCTGTATTTTTCAATTCCATGGTTAAAATCAAAGAGTTATTTCCCTGATCTGTTGAAAAGTTATCTAATTTTTGATTTTCGTTATTTAAGTTTCTGTTTCTGAGATTAAATTAAAACTTTTCTATTTAAATTCCACAAAAATGTGCCATAATACTAGAATGTTATTTAAGAATGTACCTTTGATTTAATTTATAAATCATGTATGAAGCATTGCTTATTTATTATGTTTTGCAACATTTAATATAAAATTTTAAAATTTTAAAAATATCTAGGTAAATTTTAAAACTAAAGGTATAAATAAGTTCTTCTAATGCAAATTAAACTGAAAATTGAATTGATTTTGTAGGCTAATATACAATTTAACTTTATACGAGCAAAAGGGATACTTCAGCAGAAGATATTTCACCTGATAATATGCTTGATTTAATTATGTGCCATTAATTATATTCCTACAATAATTAATTGGTGTTGTGTTTTGAACACATGTAGAAATGAAGAATTCATGTGTCGTATTGATAATTTGTTTATTTTACCTTAATTTTATACATATAT
>BGPR01002992.1:0-137222 GCA_013235015.1 Araneus ventricosus
GCCAATTGCAAAATTACGGTTACATTGTGCAACATACGGCATGGATTGATTGATTGATTGATTGAGATGTGGTGAGATGGGATTTTTAGCAACAAAGGCCATTATCCCCTAATGCCAAAAAAGATGCACTCAATAAATGCCAAAAAAGATGCACTCAATAAATGTCAAAAAAGATGCACTCAATAAATGTCAAAAAAGATGCACTCAAAAAAACCAAAAAAGGTGCGCTTAATAAATGTCAAAAGATTTCAGAGATTGAAGAAGAATCCTAAGATGCCGCTTATCTGAAACAGCATTTTGAAAAAAGGCTTTTAAAGATGAACACAAGTGAGGATCAAAGTTAAGTTTTGCATAGAGGATAGACCTATGATTGGAGTATTTGGAACAGAACAAAATAATGTGTTCAATGTTATTGTCACGATTACAAATTTGACAACGAGGGTAATTATGTAAACCAAATCTATGCAATAGCGCCGGAGTAATAATCATCCGGGTTAAAAGTCGTGCAATAATAATATCCTCTCTTCTATTTTTGAGCCAAGGAGTTAGAGTGAACATGGCGGGAATATCTCCAATTGATTCTTGATATTTGCTGTGTTGAAAGGAAAGGTTCGTTTTTTGGAGAGAAATTGTCTGATAACGAGAAATTATATCCTCGTAAGCAATCCACTCTAGTAATGGATGCGACTCCGTGACCGTTTTTGCGAGTAAGTCCGCCTTTTCATTCCAATGGATTAGTGAATGCCCTGGAGTCCACACCAAACTAATTTTTTGATGAAAATTTTTCCTAACAAGAATTTTTCCAGCAAGTCTGTGAATAACCTTTGGAGATTTGATAGTAAGGCACTTTAAAGCTTGAAGAACTGAGTAACTGTCTGTCAGTAAAAGTAAGTTTTTATCTGTGACAGAGAGTTCATCAAGGGCTTGACAAATTGCCAAGGCTTCCGCCGTAAAGATGGAATTGGTGGGGTGAATTCTATAGACAAAAGATTGCAGGTTCGAAATACCCGCGATAGAAGTGAAAGAGTGTGATTTGGATGCATCCGTAGCAATGATATGGTAGTCCTGAAATTCTTTGTACACAACTTCTTCAAAGAGGTCCTTGATCAGAAAAGACGGATGAGCTTTATTTTGGAAACTAAACTCAGAAAGAAAAATTTCACAAAAATTACTTCGCGAGATGAGGGTATCAGGAAAAGTAATAATATGATCTGTAGATGTATCCAGTTCCGTAAATAAATTAGCAAGCATTACTTCATCTCTTTTAATTAATTTAATGCTAGGATTGCAGTTTTGATCATAAATGGGAGAATGAACACCGCTGGCAAGTTGCCTGATAAAGAACTGTGCCGCCAGTCTCTTGATTTTTTCCGATAGCACTTCCTGACCCGCAATTTTCATGAGCACAATGTTTGGGGTCCATTTAGGCAGTCCAAGAGCTACTCTGAGAGCCATAGTTTGTATAGTATTGCATGCTTTATATTGAGTTTCAGAAAATTTGTTTGTGATTGAACAACTGTAATAAAAGAGACTACAAATGCTATTATTTACTATATTTATAAGATCCTTTGTTCTGGGGCCGTAATTCTTGTATGCAATAGATTTTAGAGCGTTAATTTTCCTGAGGGCTTTAGATCGAATATTTTTCAGTATAATACCATTTTGGTTAGTTTTGGAAAAATTTATACCTAGATATTTGATAGTTTGTTTCCAAGGGAGAGGAAAGCCTGCATATGTAATTCGAGGGATGGACGGTAGTTTCTTTTTTGAAAGGTCAGCTATAGAGCATTTTTCAGGGCTAATATTGAGTTTCCAGTAGTTACACCATCTATAAACATTTTCCATCGTATTCTGCAGTTTCTTTGAAATATGATCTAAAGATGTATGAGCACAAAAAATAAAAATGTCATCAGCAAAAATTGAATATTCTACGCCCACTTCAAGGGTTTGAGAAAAATCCGCGAGAAAACATACGAAAAGGATTGGCGATACAACACTGCCTTGAGGCAAGCCTTTCTGAACAGGTTTAGTCCCTGAGAGAGAGTTTCTCCAACGAACTTGAAGGGTCCGATTTTGTAAAAAGTTATGCAGGATCTTTGTAATATTACCCGTAATTCCAAGTTGAAGACACTTAAAGATAAGACCATCGATGTATACAGTATCATATGCACTTTTAATATCCAGACTTATGCCGATGAAATATTTCCTATGGCTATGAGCTTCAGAAATGGCAGTTTGAATTTTGTAAACTGCAAGCTGATTGTCCCTGAGGGGAAGGAAGCCATTCACAGAAGGAGGTATTTTTTTCTCGGTTAGTAAATGATGAGTAATACGCTGAATCAAAATTCTTTCGAAAACTTTTGAAAAAACAGAAGTGAGTGCAATTGGTCTATAAGAGTTAATTTTTGTTTTGTCCTTATTAGGTTTTGGGATTGGGACAATAATCGAATGTTTCCATTCCTCAGGGATATAAGAAGTAGTAAAAAC
Source organism: Araneus ventricosus (assembly GCA_013235015.1). Classification (NCBI taxonomy): domain Eukaryota; kingdom Metazoa; phylum Arthropoda; class Arachnida; order Araneae; family Araneidae; genus Araneus; species Araneus ventricosus. The sequence goes on from BGPR01002992.1 coordinate 2,488, forward strand.
TTCCTGAAAAAAGGAAGTAATGCATATTAAGTCTGTGTTGCTTAGTCTTTTGAACCAATTCGCTGTGATGCCATCAGCACCTGGGGTTGAATTCCGCGTTTTCTGGATAGCTTGTCTGACTTCCTGAAGATGGATAGGAATGTTAAGATTAGAATTACAATCTCCACAATAATCCAAAGGAATTGGCTCATGCTTCATGCTATTGTCGGAGAAAAAATCAGCGAAAAGGTTACTTTGCTGAACAGGATTTGAAATGTAATGATTATTGTGCAGGATAAGATTTGCTGTGTTTATTTCTTGGTTTGTATGATTGTAAATTCTATTAAGCATGGAGTAAAACATACGAGGATTTTTGGTTATGTTACATATTTTATCCCAATAGTTGCGACTGGCCTTTTTAATATGAAATCGAAGTTTTGCTGCGTATTTTTTATGTTTCATCCAATCCGATTCTGAAATGAGGCGAAGGGCTCTTTTGCGAAAAAATATTTTCAGTTTTTGGAAGTTGTGACAGGATAAGTTCCACCAGGGAGGGTAATTTTTAGCCGGTAGTGTTATGATTTTTGTATTGTTTCTAATCACTTCCGAGATTTTACTCGTCAGAGCATGAAGTCTAGTATTTGTATTTAAAACAGTGGCAGAATTACCCATAATCCGGTTCCAGTCTATTGACTTTATTTTTTTTGGAGTGTGATCCAGAATCGACCATGTGATGATAACAGGGTAGTGGTCACTTTCAAAATTCGATTCCGAAACATAGCAATCGACAGCATGAGAAATAGATGCGGAGCAAATGGAGAGATCGAGAAGGGAAGCTGATCCAGTGTACGCGGCATAAGTGGGATTAGAAGAGTTGAGGAGAATGAAACTGGAGTTTTGTAGCCATTCCACAAAATCGTTACTTAGAGGAGAGGATCTGTTTGATCCCCAAAAAGGGTGATGAAGATTAAAGTCCCCGAAGATAAAAACAGGAATTGAAAAGGAATCAAAAAAATATTCCACATTTTCTATATTAAGTCCTTGAGGAGCGTACAGGTTAATAATGATAAAATGAAAGTCTTTATAATGAACTTCGACTGCAAGAATCTCCTGATTGAAGTTATGGGAAAAGCCTGTAGGAATGATTCTACCAGAAGCATTTTTAGGAATGGCCGTAAGCAGTCCTCCTCCGGGTCGACCTTGCCTATCAATATAAAAATAATTTTTTGAAGAGCAAAGGCGATGATCTTGATGTTGAAGAAAGGTTTCCTGAAAAACCCAAAATTCAGAAATAGAAAATGGTGGAACTTTAAGCCAGATTTTTTTTATTTTTAATGGCCCTACAGTTCCACTGAACAAAAGTCATAGTGGAAAACTACGAAAAAAATGGCCCTAAAAGAAAGCCAAGGAAAACTCGCTTGCACACGAAAATAGTCCCAAATGGATGCAAGTAAGAACTGAACAGTTTCAAAGAAGCAATAAACTCTATTGCGTGAGAAAAAAAGGATTGAGAACATTGGAAAGCAAAAGCTGAAAAGGAGCAAAATAAAAAACAAAGTTTTTGGACTGAAAAAAGAGAACGACTAAATATCTTGCACGTTCTTGCCACCGGCATCCCATTGCATAGGAAGGCTTGTACTGAGATCCAAATTTTTCGGGAGTTTCTTTTTCCGGGTAGGTGATGTAGTGGTCTCTAAACTTTGTGCTATGATTTTGTACATGTTCTGCATGATGGACTCAATTGTCTTGTGCAGCATTTCCGCAAAAATTGCAGTCTGTTTTTCAAACTTCTCGTTAACTGATTGAATGAGGCTTTCGAATTTTTCATTTACGGATTGAAGGAGAGCTTCAAATTTTAGGGTGACTGTATTTTGTAGCTCGGCAGAGGCTGGAGGACTTTTGACAACTTCCGAATATTTCATATTTTGCAAATGATACACTCTTCGAGCTTCGCTAGTGGTGATATGATTCCTACATTTGAATTCCAATATTTTTCCCTCTTTAATGTAAGCCGGGCATGAAGTCGATTTAGCATTATGAGGTCCTTTACAATTGATGCATTTTTCGGGTCCTTGACAAGGCCCAACATGCTCTTCACCGCAAAGAAAACAAACATTAGTTCTATCACAGATTCGAGAAGCGTGCGCAAAAGAATAACATTTTGTGCACTGGCGAGGACGGTCTATAAAGTTTTGGATTTTTTGATTAATAAACCAGATTTTAATTTCATCAGGAATAGTTGTGCCAAGGACTGTAATCAGTACTGGAGACATATCTTTCACCGAATTTTGTTTCACAAATCTTCGCATTTCAATAACGTCCATATCATTTTTCTCTTGAATTTCTTTTGCCAATTCCTCCAAGGGAGTATTAACCGGTATGCCAAAAATCAAAAATCTGGAACAAATATTTTCCCATATAACGTCTGTACTGATGTCTGTTTCCATGAATTGAGTTAAGGAGAGGAGTTGGACAGCACAAAGCGGATCCTTAGTTGTGAATAATATTTTCCCCTGTCTAGTAAATTTCATATTGTCAATGTTGTCATGTCTGTTAACTACTTGCTTGATAAAAGCTTGAACCAGAAATGGGTTCGAATGGGGTAGTTTCTTATTTTTATCCGCATTTGAAACTATAACATTTATTTCGTTATACTGTTTTTGTCCAGCACGTAGAACAAGTTCATTAGGAGTTTTCCTACTTTTGAAGTAAATATTGTTCATAACTGTACCCAAAGTCTGTGGTTTAACGTTACTCATATTTAATGCAGCATCACTGTTCGATATCTCAAAATTCGAGTGCGTTTTGCCAAGAGGAAAAAACAAAACAAAAAAAAAATTCAATTGACAGATTAACTTACCTGTCTGCAACAAAATGGAAAAAGGGAAACAAAAAGCACCTTACGTTATGAGACACAACACTACGCAAAAACGAAAAAGTATGTGAGAAACCTTCAAACCGAAATTTTTCGAAATTTCCCACCTCAACACACACCTCAACCAACCGCGTCAGCATCAGAGCACGGCATGGATTAAAATGTAGAATACACAGAACACAACAAAGTTGTGATGTTCAATTCAGTTCGATTGAGAATCATTTTGTCATTTTCGTTACAACTGGAACTATTGGCTTTATCACTAATGGCATTTAAAAAATAATTTAGGAAAGGGATCTCGCTCTAGAAATATGAAACTATATTCTACGGTTTATTCTCTGTGTTCCGATTTGCCCGCCCCCCCAAAAAAACTCATCCCATATAAGCTATTTAAGGGGTCTATTCTGGTACCTCCGGTTGGGTTCAGATTGGTGGCGATGCAGACCCAGCAGCTCAATAAGGCTCATTCATCCACTAATATAGTTTTTTTCTAGATATCTTTCATGCTACTGAACAATTTTCGCATTCCTGCATCCTGATTCTGGAGGGAAAAAAACAACTGAGTTTTACACCTGGAATGCCTGGAATACACCTTCATGCGAATATAATATACTTTAAATGCGCAGTGCCAGTTTAATTTTGGAATCAACAGCGCATCTCGCGAAAGAAAAAATGCTGCAAGTTACCATATAGGCCGCAGGACATGGGCAGCTAACTAAACTAGAAAATGCAAAATTATTATTAAATAGCGGGGAAACTTGAACATTCAATATAAAGACAGAGAACATTAAATATTTATTAAAAATGCAATGTTCTACAACGAACAGAAGCAATTTAAATTATAAAACATCAAAATATATTTCAATTGCAGCTAAATTGTGCGGTTCTTCCGACCAATCGGAAAGCGGCAAACTGGTTCTCAGAATATAATAGTGTTGGATAGATAGATGGCACGCGCGCTTACGTTTATCATATGACAGTGACATCATAAAGCTCTTTCTATGTTCTCATGTTTAGTTAGATTGTGGATTTTTTAGTGTACATGCAGTATTATGAAACATTTTCCATTTTCAATATCCCTTTTTAAACTTATAATATTTGGTATTAATAAATCTAAATATTTTCATTTTATTTTAAATTATTGTTATATATGATATACTTTATTCGAGATATATGATATACGAGAAAAAAATTGAAAAATGTATCTTCTTGAAAGGTATTGGAATTGCTAATTTAATTTGTTATCGATAGATGGCGACTCGTTATTTGAACCTTGCGCAATCGCCACATGGAGAAATTTTAATTTTTAAAAATTATATTAACATCCCGTTTTGAAACAAAACGAGGGTTATTTTGGGACGGACCTAGTAATTTTGAACCGCGGTCAGATGACGAGGACGACACCTGAGCTGGCACCCCCTCTCCAAATTTCCACGCCACTTCAACGGGAGGACGCGCCGCATGGAGAAAGCAGCTGATACAAGACTGAATTTTGCTCTGCCCTAAATATACTGTGGTTAGAATTTATGAACGATTCCGGTTTTATTTTCTTTCAAAATTTCCTAAAAATTCCAAATTTACTAAAAATAATCTTTCTCAGGAGTGGCTCCAGTGGGTGTCCGTGCGGGCCAGGGCTCCCTGTCGGAGAGGGTGTGCCCCCTCCCCACGTCGGAGCAAATTTTTGGACCCCGTTCATACAACGGTCTGTTCAACTAATAGACGAATAAAGATCTGGCGAAAATTTGAGATAGTTGAACAGCAGGTCGTGCCCCCTGGGAAGGAGGCCCTGGCTCCCCCGTCTGGACTCTAACGCCACTCCTGATATCACTGATGATCTATTATGCATCAAGTAGCTATTTGCATTATTGATAAATTTCCCTGTTTCAAAATCAAAATTCTACTTTTTTCGTTGACGCAGCACACAGAAAGAAAGTATTGTAATCGTCAAAACATTCTTTCTCGAGATTTGGACGAATCTTTACGTTTCAGACCTTCCTGCGCCCGAAAAAACCAGTTTTGGAATTAAGTCGATCTGTGAACTCAATTACTGAAAAACGACACGAGCTGAATCCATGAAATTTGGTTATGTGATCTTTATCACAAAACTGTAGATTTCTTCCAAATTTTGGACGAGATTCATTTAAGGGAAATCTGGCCGTCCGAGTGCATGTGATACCAATAGTCCAAAAACGCAACGACCGGCATGGTGCATGCATTTATCACCAGATTTCTAATTGTATCCAATTTTGGTGCCGTCCGTCTATTTGTATGCATGTGAACGCAATAACTCAAAAACGCAACTGCTTAGATAAATTAAATTTGGTAGTGGTCTGTCACTAAACTTTTAGTACGTATCACAATTTTATCCAAATTTCCCAAAGGAAAGTAGTCTAAAATGTACACTCGCTTTTTTCACCACACTACGAAGTACTACTACTTTTTTCCACTACAATACGAATCGTGGAAAGCTCTATATCGTGTAAGTATAAGAGAAAATCAAGTGGAGAACACTTTTATTTTCATGTTCATATATCCTCTTGAGTCTTCGCGTCCATTTTAATGGTTTAGTTTACTTATATTAATGTCCCGATTCGAAGCAACACGAGGGCTATTTTGGGACGGATCTCGTAATTTTGAACGTCGGTCAGACGACGAGGAAGGTACCTGAGCTGGCAGCCCCTCTCCAAAATTCCACACCCCACGAACGGGAGGACGTTTGGCCTCCTACGTATGATTTAACGTGCAATATGCCCCATATACGGCGGATCTTTGGTCGAATCGGGTTTCGAAGCTAGAACCCTCCGGTCCCGAAGCCGAAAGCTTACCACTAGGCCACCTCCACTTTAAAGGACATTTTGTTTTATTCACAAAAAAGCTGCTTTCCATTCAAAGCCTTTAAATAGTCCCGTGATGTCCTCTATTAATTATATATAATTATTTTTATTAATTATTTATATTGATTACTTATATTATTAATAAATTAATTATATATAGTGTTATATAATCCTATTAATATTATATTAGTGTTATATAATCCTATTAAGAGTATTAATATTGCTTTTTGTAAAAATGGACCTTATGCATGTGACGTCACATCCTCCGACACGTGACCTGCCAGAGGCAGCCATTGGTCAGTCTTAAACAGCTGACTGAGAACTGCTTTTATTTCTGAGTCGCTTATAGGCCGATCGTTTTGTGTATTCCTCCACAGCTGTTTTTTTATACTCTCGAACCCAAACGGTGCATAAGGTCCATTGGTCGAAAATTATACCTTTGGGTCTCAAGAGGTTATACTTTCTCGAAGGCCTTTCATTTGCATCGATTTGATCTGAAAGTGGGCCAAGACGGTTTTGTGTTTGTAATATGGGTTCAGAAATGCGCATTAACATCCTATGTCTGATTAACTATTAATAAATCGCTACATTTCAAGAGCAACTTTTCTTTTTCTTCAATATCTTGTGGAAGTGTAAAGAAAATAGCCTCACTTAAAACTGACTTAACTTATTGATATTAAAACAATGCGATGTTTTAAATAAGTAAAATACTAAAGCAAATTTTTGATGCCCCAAATCATTACATTATTCCACCCTTTCGGGGGAAAAAAACACCAAGAGAGGATTAATAGTTTTAAAAAAAATGCTCAAAATTTTGATTAACTTACTAAGTACGATAAAGTTCCATTATAAGTTGAAAAAATGATAATTTGAAATCAGATAAATACTTAAGAATAAATCATTCGTCAAATTCCGTAAATTTAATCTCGGAAGGCTGTACCTGCAATCAGAATAACGTTGTAACACAATTGTTTTTGAAAATGAGGCTAGTGGTATTCATTTCAAAACACAATTTTGTATTATTGTCAAACTGCTTGAAACAATCAGTTAGGCAGATGAATGTATAATCACTAGGGCAATATTGTTTGTAGAAAAAAAATGCGAAAACACGGTTATTTCGAAATTTGATTGTCAATAATTGGGTTTGAAGTTTTTTTGGCAAGTATGAATTAAATCATCGAGAGAGAAAAATTGTAGAAAGTAAGAGCCGCTGTGAAAAATAATTTAAACATAACTAACAACGGACATTCTCATAATATTATCATGCTGATTGATATCATAAGAAATTTAACAGAGTATTATATCGGAAAAATTAATAAATTCTTAGTAGAGAAATAAAGCAGTGCTATGAAAAGGATACATTTTACTTAGTTTTCGGGTGTAATAATTTTTAACGGAAACACTCCATCTTTCCAGTATTCAATTGTGCGAATAACATCACTACAAACTTTTCTGCAAAAACATTTCATCACTTCCGCAAAAAACATGTTCCATACTAAAAGTGCAGTTCGTAGTTCCATTGTAGAACAACACCTGTCAAATGATAGACCATGTGATCGCTCTACTAAAGAACAAACTAAAATAGCTTAAGGTGCTCTACAGTTGTGCTAGGACAGGGATGGCGAACCAATGGCACGCGTGCCATTGATGGCACGCGACACAATATTTTGGGCACGCCACCGATCACAAAGTTCACTATGAAGCTTTAACGGTACTATTTGACGGCACGTCTATGACCTCATTAAACATTTTTTTAGAAAAATTGGCGCGTTGATACATAAAGGTTCGCCACCCCTGTGCTAGGATATCTTCACAATATTATACAGCATTTAGAATATCGAATAACATCTTAAAAATATCTTTGTGCTAACAGGAAAGATATTTTCTTTTAGTTTCTTTGAAAAGTTTGTCGGATATATTCTACCCTTTTAGTGACTGAAAAAATATTGATGATAAAAGTAATTTCTTTTCATTCAAAAATTTGTAACTAGTGATATGCTTTCGAATAGTGAAAACATTAATAGAAATCAAGGTAAATAAGTTAACACAATTAATTTCTACTGTTTACTTAAATGTAAGAAAAAAATAAAAAATAGGATTTATAGAATAAAAAAGTAAAAACTTTTAAATACAACGAAATTTGTATAAACACCGTTTGCTTATATGAGTTTATGGTACAAAATTGAACTCGAAAATAGAATTAATTCGTATTTCTTACATTGGCCATTACCTTTTCAAAGGGTTTTTCAACCTATTTTACGAAATTAAACGATACAATAAATGCACTTCTGAAGTTCGTCGTCGTAAAAATGTGCAGCGAATTGTAATAACTTTTACGAGTTGAATCTGGAAGTTCAGCTCGATCCACGATCGAACCTTGTCCTGTAGATAATTATTGTAGTTTTTCCATAGCTCTATTTGAATAATCCATGAATTACTAATGTTCATGCAATATCACGTTACGGTCATATTTACAAAGACTTTTTATACAATATAATGTGTTGACGTTCACATTTAATGAAAAGCATACCTTTTTGATTATTAAACATACTCTTTTGCCAATCCGTCCACTGAGAGTTTCAGATACATTATTTGAATTTTATGAAGATGTAAAAATTGTTTCCCTCATATTATATATTCAAAACTTATGATCGGAAAACATCCTTTTACCCAATAGCCTTATGGTTAGTTCTATGACAACTGGCCAATTCAAAAAATGTGACTACCCCCAACTGCACAAAAGGGCAGTTTTTGGAATTCCACATTTTCATGTGAGAGGGAACACTTCTTTACGTAGGACATTTCGTAGTGCGGTTCCTAAAACGTGCCCACCATGGCTTACAGACTTAACCATTACCATAATTGCTTCTGAGGATACAAATGGAGTCTATGATACGAATTCGATAGACCTAAAGGATTGACTTTTCCAAGTCTCATAAGATCAGACCGCTAAACTAAGATGGGTTTAGTAATATAAATGTACCATGTTGAATCTACAAGAGGGCGATTTTGGAATGAACCTAGTAACAGTGGTCAGATGATAAGGACAACAACCGAGTCGGCACCCCTCTCCGCACTTCCCCATCACACCAGCGAAGTTTAACCCAGATTGATTTAACGTGCACCACACCCACACAGTAGACCTTTAGCGAAATCAGATATCAAATCCACAATCTTCAGGTCCCGGAGCTGAAACTCTGACACGACACACCGAATCCTACCCTCAAATCGGAAGATCTAAAGAAAAGCATGAGATGTTATATACGGTGCATCACATATTATCATCTCTAATATTTCTATAGTTAGTTTATGCAGAATATCGCTTTTTTTTCAAATGCGTTTATGTTCTGTCAATTGTCAGTATTATTCCAAATGTTCTCGGACAGGATATCAGTTTTAATCCGTATGCATAAAGAATCCGTATTTAATCTGTATGCAAACATAAAGAATACAAAAACTGAATTCAACAATAAAAGAAATAATTTTATTAACACTGGAAACAAATGCACATTTTTTAACATGTATAAGAAAATGTAATTTTTACAGTACTATAATAAATACATATTCAAGTTTCTCTATCTATTTTTTAATAATGTTCCTCAAAAGCAAACTACTTAATAAAACTATCTTCGTGTTCAGAACGTAAATTATAATTTTTTTTCAAAACAAGATAAAAAACAACAACCAAAAGTGTGAAAACAATACTTCAAAACTAATTTGCGGCATACTTTGTTTCAAAACCTTCAAATAAGTATAAAATAAACTCACATTTTCTTGTACGTGAAGAAAAATTGCGTTCTTAAAATCAGTGGCATAGTATTTACTAGCCATTAGGAAGAATATTATTGAGCATTCTTAGTAACAATGTGCCCCAAAAATACACCCTTTAAATCTAATCAAACATCCTGTCATACAACAAACACAGACTAAATTCACAATATTTTCGTCAGCTCTTTTTAAATACATCGATCTATATATCTTTCAAATCGAAGCAAATGCATCGAATTTGAAGCGTGCACCATCAATTTGGGGATAAAAATTTCGTGACGTGGTTGCGTGTATCCTCCATACTTGACTTTGGGAAGAAGGCAGGGTTCGTTTGAAAGAAATGAAATGAGTTCAGTGACTAGCATTTGAAATTGTCAATTACTTTGGTTACTTCAGCGAATATTTCATCCACCGTACCTGTAGCTGGTATCTGAAAGGCAAAAGATGAATATTATTTTGCATCCATTACATATAAAAAAATCATCATAAAATCCATGTAATATATTTATAGTAATTTCGATGAAAGTCGAGCCACATTCAGTCAGGTAGATTTCTCAGTTGTATACCATTAGATTAACATGCAACCCTTCTCCTTTATTCCACTCCTTATGCTTTCTTGCGGAAATCCGTTGACTTATAGTCAGTGACAACACACGGAAAATTTTGAGATGCATCATTCGGCTCAATTAAATAATCCTGAATATGATTATAATGCATTAAAAAGTAACTGATATATTTGAACAGAGTTCAGTTTAAAGAATCGGCAATCGATATTCTATGTTGCAAAAATTTATATTTAAAACAAAAGTTGTTTAATTTTATGAGTTCATTCTATACTCCTAAATCGTGTAGCAACAAGTATTATGTCACTCATTGGTGATGCCGTTTGTTGTAATTTTTGAAATTTCATTGAATATAATTCAAGAATTCTGTTAGAATAAGAAAAAAGATAAAAATCTTACGACGAGATACTAAAAATCTATTATTCTGCTTCAGTAGATGACGAATGATGCGGGTTTTTTTTTCTTCAAAATTCAATTTAAACAAAACGAACTGAATATTAGGGTGGGTCGAAAAAAATAAATATTTTTTTTCGGAACGCTTTAGTGCGGAAAAGTTGCCTATTGTAATAAGAAGAAAAACGGCATAAAAAGATTAAAATCGGTTAACATCTTCCGTTCGCGCATCGTACTCACAAGTTAATGAAAAATTGCGCTTTTTTTATAAATTTTTTAAGTTAATTAAAACTTTTAAAATAAACACGCTTTATTTTTTATGTTTGTTTTATGGTTTAAATAACGTAAATAAATTCTGATCAATAATCTAATTTTTTCCGTTCGCGCAACGTCTCAGAAAAAACAGAAATACACCAATTTTTAGCAATTTTCACTGTCCAACTCTTCGCTCGTTTTGCTAGAACAAAACCACCCAGAACTCACCACGTGGAGTTCCACCCACACCCTACCCAACCAACCATCCAATTGTTGGGTGTGGTATTTACATTATATTTATAACTATTTACAAAGATTTTCCATACAGTAGGATTCTTTGGATTATTGTGTTTTTTACTTTTTCTTTTTTATATCTACTACACATTTAAAGTCTGATTTTTTGGAAAAATTAGGCATAACCGATCTAGACTTCAGTGTTGCTCGGATATAGCCATCTCTAGCTTCACGTCCACATACTTTATTCGAGGCCTCTGTCACATGTTTGATGCACCTCTTTACAGCCTGGATGTGACAGGGAAACTTTTGTATTTCTCTGATGGGCGTAGTGTCAGAATTGATGAGTGATTTAATATCATCTTCACTTAGGTCCAGCAGCATTGGCGGAGAGTACACCACACAAGAATTCCAATTAATAATTTCAATGTAATCGGAAGCTTGAAAGTTTATCTTCGGTGTTACGAAATTTCTACCAGTCTTCTTCTTTGGGACGATTTGTCTTGCTTCTATGATCCTTCTGTAACCGAGCTCCCGAATATGTTCTTTTCCATCGACAAGCATTGCCAACATAACATTCTCTGTGTGCTCAAAGAATGCATTTCGTTGTATTACTGGATAGACAACTTGAAGTAATTCATCGGATAAATACCGTCATGTTTGGATTTCTTGAAAGACATGTTTTAGTCCGTCAGTAAAATATTCACTCTTTTTTATAGCAAACCACACAGGCATGTATGATTTTAAGATGAAGCCAACTATTTATTTTAAGTTTCCGGATGGATCTGATGAACTTATATACAACCTAAGGACTCGGTTGGTCGCATTAGCCATCTAGAATGGAACAAAGGACCAGGGTCCGATTTGCCAAGTCTTCTGGAGAATGTCCCAAGGTGACTGCATTTGAAATTGTCCAGCAAATACTATTGGCCTTTGCTCAACAAATTCCTGTCTACATCAGGTAATCTCTGAGTCGTGGGTTCAAGCCCCACGTTGGGCGCCATTTCTGGCGTCAGGTACGGGGGCATGGGGCAGCGTTCTGTCTATATCAGGAATCGAACAATCTATGGGTTCATAATCGACCACAGGGAGTTTTTCATAACAAGTGAGCTGCTGCTCGATTGACGCACTAAAAGATTTAGGCCCTGTAGTTTGACCGTTGATATGTTGGAAAATGTGACGAAAAGGAAGCTAATTAAAATGCAGGATGCATATGCTCCACTGTAGCGGGCGTCCTACATGATTTTCTATTCGGTGGATGACACTGTTCTTCCATCCAGTGTTGGTTACAGTGCCATCACACCATACTGCTTCTAGTTTTCTCATTCCTCATTAAGTAATGATGTTAGAATAATCATTAAACAAACCTAACAAAACAATGCACACACGTCGAAAAAGCCAAAGCGTGTACCACTTGTAACAGGCAAAGAAAGACTGAGGTGAAGGTCGTAGTGGGTGGCGGCGACTGGCGAGTAGAAGCCCGAGTTGTTGTTGGTGGTGGGGAGGGTGCGGCAGAGTGAGTAGGCAGGGACCACGCCACGGTTCAGTTTAATTCAAGTGAGTTCTGGTTCGTTTTGTTCTACCAAAAAGAACGAGGAGTTGCTCAGTGAAAATTGTGAAATATTGGTAAATTTCTGTTTTTTCTAAGACGCTGCACGAACGGAAAAATTAGATTATTGATCAGATTTAATTTATTTAGGTTATTTAAACCATAAAACAAGCATAAAAAACTAAAGCATGCTTATTTTAAAAGTTTTAACTAACTTAAAAAATTTACAATAAAGGCACGATTTTGCAAGTTTTCATTAGCTTTAAGTACGATACATGAACGGAAGACATTAACCGATTTTAATTTTTTTATGCCGTTTTTCTTCCGATTATAATAAGCAACTTTTCCGCACTAAAGCGTTCCGAAAAAAAATATTTTTTTCGACCCACCCTACTGAATATAAAGTAGGAAATGATGAATTGATTCTACAGTTAATGTTTAGATAAATTATTTCTTTTCTTTATTATATATATATAAAAGAACTTGTATAGTTTACATCGAAAGCCATGAAAGTACAAAAAAAGTTTTAAAGCACCCGAAAATGCCTCTGAAAAAAAACTAGAACTCTTAAAGAGCTGAAACTTCGAACTGCATTTCTTGCTTGAGGACTAGGCACCCTTCCAAACAATACACTGAGTTTTAAAAAGACGTTCAGATGCCGGGAATTAAATAGGAAATCCTGGAATTGAAGTAACTGATACAACATTATTTAGTTAGTTAAGTTTGAAATGCTTTCAGAAACAATGGTTGTTAAACTCTTTTTTAGAGGGAAAGTAAAAATTCACAAACTCTTGTTTGGCGCGAGTTTATAACAGTCCTACATCTTACGTAATACGTTTAGCGAAATGGGATCTTTGCCAGCTTTTATAAAGAAGTTGAAGAAAAGAACTTCTAGAGGTTAGGTTGTAGGAACGAAACATAAACGAGTTTTTAATGTATATCTACACAGTGTTAGTTTTAAATTAAACAACAAATAAACAACTGTATTTGAATCTTTAGAACGTCTTAAGTAAGTGAATGGGGTCCATTCACGTGACGTCACATGATACATTGAACTGCGCATTACATAGAACATTCAACTATTTTCATCTGCCAGATGCGCAATAAATTCCAAAATTAAATTGGCGCGGTGCACTTGAAGCGTATCCAGGAGTGGCGTCAGAGTCTGCCCGACGGGGTGGCACGTTCTGCCCAAAGGGCACCACTTTCATTACACCCCTCCCTCCGTACAGCAGGTCGTGCTGTACGGGGGGAGGAGTGTAAAGAAATTGGTCTCAAATTTTCGCCAGATCTGTATTTATCTACTATTTGAATACCCCGTTGCTTGAATGGGGTAGAAAAGTTTTCCCCGACGGGGGGGGCAAGCCCCCCCACTGGCGCCACCCCTACGGTAACTCACATGAGCATGAATTGATCGCAACGTCAATGGTAAAGTTTCAAATTCAGTTAAAATGAAAATAAAGGGAGACAAATTTATGGTTCCTGTCTTTTATTTCCGATTATTTCACGAAATTTAGTGATTTATTTTTAAAGAAAAATGATCGTTTCATTTTCGGAAAATCGGTATTTTCTCTGAAGGAAATATATCAGGTATATTTTTGGTAATTCGCATACATCTATTTGTAGCAATTTATTTGTTAATTTATTCTATTTTTATTTATTTTTCATGTAATTCCTAAATAAAAAGTACATGCATATATCATAAAAGTTTTTCATAATGCATGAAAACTGAATTTTCCGGCCTATAAGAGGAATACAATTTACTTTTCATTTAAGAGGAAGCAGGAAGTAGAGAAAGTCGAGAACTACTGAATGAGTGAAACGGTGAGTGACAATCTGTTTCATCAAAGATAAGATTTGTGAGTTAATGTTTTTTATCAGATGACGGACGCGGTCTTTTTTCTATTGTTATGTAATATTTACAAGGTTATGTTGGGGAAAAAAGAAAATTAGTACTACCTGAAATAGGTATTTGGGAATAGTGTTAACCCAAATGATGTCACAGTAACAAGCAGTTGCGTAGCGACGGGGCAGATGGCGGTGGGGTGTATATGTTAGCTTCACGGGCGCCATGGAGACAAAATATTTGTTTATATTATAAATATATAAAATATGTTTTCAAAGTCAAATATGATGAGTAGAGGCTATTTTATAATATTATAGCGATTATAAAATATTTCCATGTAGCGGGCGACATTTGCCCATGCTAAGCCGCTGATGGCGATTTGGGGCGAAAAAGTCATGTCATGTTCTAGGCGCCACTTACTTTCTCTACGCAAGTGGTTACAACACCAATGCAACGGCGCATGTCATCTATAACTAAATATTGCTCAGTGCGCATGCTCATTAGTCTCTTACGGTGTGTTTACATTTTGCACAACGTTTTTCAGTAAAAAAAAAAAAAAATACGTTATTGATAAGCCTTTGGTTGTTATAATGCAAAAGAGAGAGACGACCATCGGACGATAATACTCTTCATTTGCACCAAACTATTCTAAGTAGCATGGATTGTGAAAATTCGAAAGTAAATATTTAAGATTAACTTAGCCACATTTTTAAGTTTATATAGAAAAAAATAAGTTTTTCTTTTTTGTGTGTGCTGCCAACATTATTTTAACAGATTTCATTTTGCTTGAATATTCAACAACATCTCATTGAGTTGCATCCAAGGCTATGTTATACCTCTATTTTAGCCAGACACCTTACCTAACATGTGTGAATAAGGCCGTGAAGCGTTCATTCATTATCAGACGTTCCGGTTGTTGGTTTCGCTCACCTTCTTGACGAGATGCATTGGTTTGGAAATCAATATCTGTTGCGCATGATTTGGGATCATTTACTTCAGAGAACTACATTTCCTGAGTCATTCGAAAATAGTTATAAATCGTAATATTTCCAAATGTTCTCTCGGTTATTCTTGAAAGTTATCTATCAAATACGGAATTTTACGCGGGTCATTAATTTCATGAAGTAGAAATCCATAGGGCTTGTATTTGATAAAGTCAGTTATTTCCCCATTTTCTTATTTTTACGACTGTGATTTTTTTTAAAAAGTAAGCAATCGAAATAAATGGTTTTGAATTTAAAAAAAAACAAATAAATTAAGTCTCTCAAGTCGGATGTTGATGTAGGGATGCATTAATAAAATTTTATTTATATAAAGCCTTTATTCCGGCTCTTCTATATTTTTAAACAAACATGTAATATATAAAAAAAAATTAAGTCAATTCCTACTTACATGACCAAATTTTTTGCGATTACAATATAAATTCAATTTTATATACAAGAAAATAAAAATGAGAATTTTCCACAAAAAATAGTAATCACAAGTGCAACATTCATTCTGCGAGACTGGTTCTTTTAAAATTTTTACGATTCAGATGCTGTTTCCTTGCTTTATGAATCTGTCTATCTTTATGTTATTTAAACAGCAACTTGATAAATAAAATTCCTAATCAACACACGAAATCAATTCATCCAATGTCAGAGACACATGGCAAAACACAACTCTGCCTGTCAATTCACATCCAACTGCATGTTGCCATTCACTGTGCAATGACATATTCCATATTGTTACAAAGCTATAAAGTCGTTTCCCTGAGATCCTAATCTTGGCGACAAATTTGGCGGCAAAGTTGCGAGGCTCTAATAAATAAAATTAATTAATTCAATTTAATTAATGAATTAATATTTGAAAAAAACTGTATTAACATCAAGTGTCATACACTACAAGTTTAAAAAAATGTATTTGAACTTGAGTGGATGAATAAAAAGTATTTTATTAACGATTGAAAATTTTAACAAGATAAATATATATTTAGGGAGAGTGTGAACTAATAGTAGCAATTGAAAAATAGTACAGGGTAATTATCTTAACTAATTCATTTCACTAAAATTTGCCGAATAACTATTTAAAAATCAATTTCCTTTATTCGTTATTAATAATGATTCATTTTTATTTTCCAAATCTTGGAATCTCGTTATCGGACCAAAATGAGTCAAGATAATGAACGGAGCAAGTTTAAGAAACATTCCGTATGATTTTGAATTAAAGAATTTACACGTTTTTATTATATTAAATATTTTGTTAATCATTTTCTGCCTTTGTATTCAAGCCCATACTTTAAATCTCTGAAGAGCCTGTTATTTATTTATCCTGAGCATTGTCATTTATTTATTTATTTTCAATTTCTTTATATGGAGAGTTAGAGAATCAATCCCGTCTTTGCACTGTCTAAAAAATGCGGTTTACTTTAGTTTAGTAAGATTAACTTCCCGTTTCGAAACTACACAAGGGCTATTACCTTTGCTATGTTTTAATTCTTTTCATCAGCGTGTTTTAAGCCAATTAGCATACTGCTACAATTTAATGTCGAAATGAAATGCGTATTTTACGTTAATGTAGACAAGAGAAAGGCTACGAAAAGAATCTGGGTTAAATGTCTATATCAGAGGTTTTCAACTTGTGGTACGTGTACCCCTGGGGTACACGGGGACAAGTTAGGGGTACTCAAAAGTGATTTTGGTAATGATGGAAAACACAAAATATAAGAATATTCTAGAATTTCGTTTCATCAGGTTCGATTGAAAAATGAAAATCTTACGAGTTCGAAAGCCCATTTACGGAATAAGAAAAAGGAGAAAGTGATTAATGTCTAGTAATTGAGTAATTCTTAGTTTTCGTCATATATTAATATGAAATTATCACAATGATATTTTCATTTGTTTTGACGTTGAACAATTACTGTTTTGAAAAATGAAATAAAATGTAAATAAAAAAAATCATACATTTTATTAAGTTCAAGAGTCGTTTGATTCTTAAGCTAACCTAAGTGCTTGGTGTTATTAATAAAAACTTCTTTTCGCGAAGAAGTAATTGGAGACGGGGGTTGACAGTAAGGGGTAATAAAAAATAAAAAGACTAATCAAGGGGTATACGCGAGTGAAAAAAAGTTTGGGAATCGCTGGTCTATAGCAATTTGAAATTTAAAACTACAGTGACCTCTCACTTGTACGCGCTGTCTTTTATGCGCGTTTTTTTCGCGGTCCCGACCAGGGATATAGGAAAACAATGATAATTTATTCATTTATGCGCCATACTAAAAAAGCACCTCTCACTTATGCGTGTTTTTTTCGCGGTCCCGGCCAGGGATATAGGAAAACAATGAAAATTCTTACTCATTTATGCGCCGTACTAAAAAACCACCTCTCACTTATGCACGTCGCAAAAATTTTCTTAGTTCAAAAAGTTTTTTTTTCCAGCAGAACAAAAACCCTTTTTGCTCTGCTTCTAGGAATGCATTCCCTCGCCCTTTCTCTATTGTTCAGATTCCAGGAACACATTCCTCTAACTTATGCACAAGAGTGTACGCAGGGGTGGCGCCAGTGGGGGGACAGGGGCCAGCGCCCCCTGTAGGGGAAAATTTTTTTTACGGGGTATTCAACTAGTTGATAAATATAGATCTGGCGAAAATCTGAGACCAATTTCATTATATTTGTCCCCCCCGCACAGCAGGTAGTGCCCCCCCCGTCGGACAAATTCTAGCGCCACTGCTGGGTGTACGTGGGGATTCTTGTGATTGACGTCAATAAAAGTCGCATTTATTCAATAGCCAATTAAAGAGATTAGTACTGTACGTACCAAGTGACAGTGATCGCTAACGAAAGAACCATCTTTGGAGTTTTGGTTAGATGGTTACGTTTTAAAATGGTGAAAAGAACGAAATAGTAGTCGCTTTCGTTTAAAATGGATGTTATTAAAAAATTCGAAGAAAATCCTTGCACCTCGAAAAAAGCTTTAGCGGAGCATTTTAATGTCCCAGAATCGACACTGAGAGATATTTTAAAATATCGGGAGCAAAAAATAATTAACGGAAGTTATACACGTATTTGCATTTTGAAACTAATCTTATTTACATTTTTCAGTAGTATATATATAGTATTAGTTAACAATATATGCACACTGTATTGATGTTTCACTTTTAAGATCCCTTTTGTGGTTTTTCACTTATGCGCGTTTTTTCCGCTGTCTCCTGCGCCCGCGCATAAGTTAAGTGAGAGATCACTGTACTTTGTTAAGAGAACTATGAATATAAAATTATGCATAAGAGATTCAGTTGAAATTTTATTTCCGAAGATCAAGCTGCTCGCAGAAGGCGGCTAGTAAATCATAAAGAATACAGGATATTAATTCTTAAAGTTTCGACTAAGGAGGCAAATCATAAATATCTAGTAATACATTATACAAGAGGAACTGAAAGTCTATTCGTGAATTTTACATTCTGACGATTTTGTTTACATCTGATGCTATGAAGAAATGCCAAATTTTACGATAGCATTTAACACTGAACAATGTGTTTTCACGATTTTGTTGTTCATTTTTTTTGTAACATGAGAGAGATATATGTCATTGATAGGTGTCACGACCGTATTTTTGTAGTCTTGGGTTTTTTTTTTTTATTTAAGAATGTTCGTCATTTAAGAAGGATATCAAACTGCAAACGTACAAGGAAACAGCTGTTAACTCTAAAGTTTATTTAATTTCCGCTTTATTATGGAAGTAGGTTTTGGCCTGCAATAACATCTTTCTCATTAATTAATTATTTGCGTGACTTTTGTGACTTAGTTATCAATCTCAAAAGTCCATTTATTATGAACAATCAATTAAAAATAATTCTGAAGAACAAGACTCTTAACGCGAAATGAATAAAAATGTCTCGTTCAACATCGTTACAATTAACTGTACACAAAAGATGAAGGTTAATGGAATTAGACGATGAAATTATTACCTTCTTTACTTTGTCTCCATAATGGTCTAAGATGGGCTGCGTATGATTGTGAAAGGTGAGGATCCTTTTGGCGATTGTCTCTTCGTTATCGTCAGCCCTTCCACTCGTCTTGCCTCTGTTCAGGAGACGTTCCTTCATGATATCGTCAGGGACGTCGAAGAAGAGAAGGAAAGAACACTTAGTAACCTGCAGACGAGAAAAGGAGATAGTGTATCTCTTCATCGCAATTCTGCAGCAATTTAAAATACCAAAACCTTCTCCCTTTTAAATATTATTAAATTCTTTCGATCTCGCAGGATATGCAGCGATCCATCGAGTCACTTAGTTGCTATCACCTAGTTAAATCTAAGGTGATCTATAACGTTCACGCCTGCTCTGGGATGTTAACCAAACACTGATTTTGACAAAGAATTGGCGCAACCTAATGTTAATAGTGATGAATTTTATGGCATTATAAATCTATAATATCACGAAATGTTATAGACGGTAAAAATCAACATATGGAAGAGAATTATGAAGGCAGTGCGAAAAAATTCCGTGTTTCTCCAAGATGTAACTCGCTCTGATGACAATCAACTTACGAGAAAGGTCAATATCAAATGAACAAATTGGAACGAAACATTTCTGCATCTTTTTTTTAACAGATTTCGTATTTCTAATTGCATATTAGATTTGAAAGTTTGATTCATGGTCTTATGCAAGTGAATTCTTCAACTGTGTTAGCTTACGTTTCAAATATGAATTCTTCAACACATATCGGTATTCTGTTCCTTCACACTGGTGTGATAATATTGACAATAGGGTTCCGGTTCAAATAACAGCCTCGTTATCAGTTCAAAATAACGAATCTAACTCATCAAGTAACGAATACTTCCATAAAGTAGATACAAAATGGAAATGATTTAACCAGCAAATAAATAAATTAATAAAGATATATTCACTTGTATTGAATTGGATGACTATACATTCAGTAGTCAACTCCCAATACTATTACTGAAGAAATGTAAAATGCAAGAAAGCTGAATAAATTATATAAATTTGTAGCACTTTTACAATGAGATATCGAATATAGAAGAAATAGTCTTCTTCTCTGTCTTCAGCTAAGATTAGCAGCTGTACTTTCTATATCTCTATAATTGTAAGTTTTTATTGAACTATTACAAAGACACAATCAGGAATTTTCAAAATGAACCAGATTGTTAAAATATATTTAGCAACTTTTATTATGATGTAATGACGAAATAAATTATTAAAAAAATGATAGGAGCCTACCTGTTTCTCGAATTGACAGCTTCGTCCTGCTTCTGGATAACATCTATTAGAAACCATTTTGAATTTACTAAATTTTTCATGGCTCTTTCAACAAATAATACTCTTCCTGAAAATAAAATAATTAGAATATTGTCAAAATGTATCTGAGTTTATTTTTTAAATGCAAAAATAACAGCAAGATTTTATGTGAAAGATTCTGCATTTTCTCAATTGTTAAAACGTTTTTTTTTCACTTTTCTAAAAAAAAAAAAATAGATGAAAGATTGATTATATAATGAAAATTATTATACGTGGTATTGGACAATACACCTGTTCATTTACTACTTGGAAAAAAAGCGTGAAAGTTCATCTTACACAGCACTTAAAATTGGTGAGCACCGATCAAACGAATAGAAGTACACGAAAGTGCAAAAATAAATAAATAAAATATTGTAAATTAGAAATTTGTCTCTTTTTCCGTTTTAATCAGTTTTAGAATTTCAGAGATTACGATGTTGAGACATATTATGAAAAATGTAAGATATACGTCATACTAACATCCTATGACGTTGTTTACGTGGTGTGTGCTGTACAGCGTGCATTTTACTTTCTCATCCAAGAGAAAGTATTGTAATCATCAAAAATTCGAACGAGATTTTGAAGATCTCCACGTTTTAGACCCTGAGTCCGAAAACACAATTTTGAATTATGTCTGTGTCTCTGTAGAACACGATAACTCAAAAACTATTAAATCTACGGGATGAAAATGTGGTATGTGATCTTTAAACATAATTGGTAGGTTTCTATCAAATTTTAAACCGTCCACGGAAGTCTGTCTGTCCGTTTTCATGTGAACACGATAACTCTCGAAAACTTACATAGTTAAAAGATAAAATTTGTTTTACAGTTTTATCATCAGAAATATAGATCCATATCAAATTTTGAACTAAATCCGCCAAAGGGTTGACTGTCTGTCGAGTCTGTATAACTTCCCATGCTTGTAAACGCTATAACTCCTAACGCAACGATTTAGATAAATGGGGATGTGTGGTCTTCTAACCTTGATTGTAGACCTGTGTCCAATCTTAGTTTCAACGGTTGAAAAAAGGTGTTCAAATTGCATATTGTGCATTGGCAGTTTGGCCACCAAGCGGTTGTTTCAGTATGGTTTCCTTCGCCATGGCACGGTCCACGAACGACGAAAGAAATGTGATTTGTGGATGAGCGCAGCAAAATTATGGCAACTCCTAATCGGTATTCAGAATTCTTCCGAAGACACTGTCCATATGTAAAGTCTGGAGATACGGCGAAATCTTGCTTATTTTTTCCTTGTTTTGTTGTCCGTACGTGATACGCTATGTATATAAATCATCAAATTCTCGTGGCGTTCTGGACCTTCCGCAGGTCAATTTCTATGCGGGGTGGAGTTGACACCTCTTATTAGGGAGGGAGTATATGGAAAGTCTAGGGAGATAACTCGCTGGTGTCCTCCGCAAATGTAATCAAAATCAAACTGACGCGTCGCATTTGGCCACGGTCACGTGAAATTGCATTAACTCCATTGGGTAAATTCTTGGTTTGCGAAAGTGATGAGACAAAGAAAGAGACATTTTACAAAGCATTAGACAACATTATTTTACAAAAGAGCACTTTTTGAACAAAGACGAAACAGAAACATATACAGATACGCTTTCCATTTTTCTAAAAGTAGATAATACTGTGTCATATGGATTCTCTAACTTTATTGTATATCTGTTTTTGAAAGTGAAATATGGATTCAAATTTCATGATTTCCATTTACAGGTCATTGTTGAAGAATTAATTGTCATATATATCAACGTTTAAGTACATAAGGTTATGGTTAAAAAAATATTCCTTACGCTTTTTAACATTTCAACGATTCTACGATTTGCATTCAGCTTTGATCGATTTAAAATACGATTTTCTAACATCTTGATTATTTTTTCTATTATTTAAATAAATAATTGTTCTTCTATTATACTTCAAGTGAACTCTGTTTTCCAGAATTCGAAGTAAAAAAATTTTTTTCATAGAAATTTTTTTTCCTCTGAAATTATTTCATAAGTTCTAACCGCCTTTGCTCGGAATATCATTTTAATGAAATGTCACTGAGATGAAATAAAATGTGCGCATTTTTGTCTACCAATGACGAATGAAACTCTTTTTCACAAATAAATTTGATTGGAACTTGTTACGATAAATTTTAATTACATTGTTTTAAAATTGAAAAAGAAAAGCGGAATCCTTAGTTTCTAACCTGCCTGACGCCATGTTTCGCTAACAAACGATAACTTTGAGGAGTGCGTTAAATTTAATATATAATTAGCTCTAGGATCAATATTGAAAAAAAAAAATTCATTGAGGTTCAGACAGTCAATGAAATGATAAGAAAGAATCGACAAATAAATCCGTACTTCAAAATTGAAGTACAGATAAGGATACCTGAGTTTTAGTAACTTTTATCGTAAACCCACTACAGATGATATCAAAAACTACTGTTGTTGCTGAAACAAACTAAATTGAATAGAAAAAAATGGTGAAAAATAATTGTTCCTTTAAAATATATATTGTCCTTTTTAATTTATTTAATCACTTTGAGAGTAAAACATGATCGTTTATTCTAATTCATTAAATTTGTAAATCTAGGTTTCCATTCTTGATCATTTGTATTTTGCATTAAATAAATTTTTACATATTGTAGCAAGATCATAATGTACTCAATAATTCTACTAACCTAAAAATATAGATAGCGTTTAGAAAAAGAGAAATAAATTTCAGAAGGAAAAAATTCCTTATTCGACGACTAAAAGTGTAAAATTAGGACATGATCCTTAAAAATAAAGATAAAAGAATAAAAAATTCTACAATAATTAGAAAGTTTCATTAAATACATATATCCACTTAATTTGCATTCATTTGCAGTTGCAGCTATTGCAAGAAGAAATTATCTTTTGTTTCAAACACGAGAAAAAGAAGAAAAATCTTATTTTCTAACTATGCAAATTATATTCAGTTTTCACATTCCGAATTGACTTGCAGGTCGACTAGTTTTCAAGACTAAATTTGATGGTCGTATCGAATTTCAAGTTGTCTTTCTGGCTGTTAACTTCGGTTTTTAATGAAGATGCGTTTCTGTAACCTTGATTTAGACAATGGCTAATATTTTAAATTATAACTAAAGATTCGTAATTTAAATCCTTGAGTACAGAGGTGCATTTTCTCCGTCAGAATTAGACATACCAAAACAGTCGTGTCATGTCCAAAATCACATTCATGTTACCGTTAACGTGATGTCACTGTGCCATAAAAATACCATCTATGGAAATTTACTTGCTTTTTTCCTGTGCATAACAAAAGGACAAAATTATAGACCTGAGAACAGAAAAGAGTTTGCAGGCTACAGAAGTTAGCAAAATCAGTGTCTTATTTTTTAAAAAATTAAAGATATTTACAGTGTGCTTAAAACAGAAGAACTCCATTTGTGAGGCAGGCCTAAGTCGGATCACTATCTTTAATAAGAAAATGCCGTAAAAGTATAAACAAGAACAGAGTAAAATTATAAAAGTAAAAACTGAAAAGCTGAAGATAACTTAAAACTACAAATCTATTATTACTAGAAAGATAAAATGTGCTCAATCGTATAAATGATAAACAAAATTGTAATCAAGGAGTAAAAACATGAGCGTTATTAATTGTTGGTGAATCCAAATTAATTTTAATAGCAATCATCAAAATTAATTGCAATGCAATGCTACACAATAAAAATAAAAATCTGTTAGAAATACACATATATTCTTAAAATTTCATTGCCCATTTGCATCTATCTTTTAACCTTAATAGTAAAAAACGCGTTTTTTCCTATAAAAAAACACCTGTAGTTTGAGTTAAAAACTTTTTTTTTCTTGCAGTGTTTTATAATAAGATGCATCAAAACACCATTCTCTTTGACCCCCCTACTAGAATATCATAATTTTACTTTAAACGTCACCTAATCGTCAAAACTTTTGTTTAACCTAACTGGAAAACAACCATAAATTCAGTTCTTCAGAAATAAACGAAAAATAATAACCGAGAATTAAAAATAATGAGAAAAATAGCCAATAAATGGTAATTTTGAACTGTTGCAATGACAATTCAATATGAACTGGCGTTCTTTTTTTTCTAATAGCGTTTGAACTGGAATTCCGTTATACTTTTTATTAGAACTGAGGAAGTTTATATTAAAAGCTTATAATGCGAGTTGTCTATTAAAAGTGGGAATTTCTTAAAAATATTTGTCAAATAATTCAATTTTATAAATTTAAGCAGATAAACCTCTGCTGGCATATACACCAAGAAAGCACAGAAATAACATCGTTTTAAACTAGCGGTAGTGGCCTCCCATAAACTTTCTTGTATACTTTCTAACAAAGGAGTCCTACCCGACCAATCTCCTGCATAAAAATTGCGGAGCGCCGCAAGTGTTATTGATATTGTCTTCGAGGAACGCTGCAATACGAAATGGTCAAGAATGCAAGCGAGATAAAATTTGCCAAATCAGTAAAATAGCGCCAAGTCTGAGCCGCTAAACAATATGGCACGTATTTTTGTGTCATAGTCAAGAAAAGGGAATATGCAATTTGAACGCCTTTAATGTAACCGATTGAAACAAAGTTGAACACAAGTCTACAATCAAGGTTAGAAGACCGCATAGCAAATTTCATTTATCTAAATCGTTGCGTTTAGGAGTTGTAGCGTTTACAAGTATGGGATTATAAAGATGGACAGACAGTCAACCCTTTGACGGATTTAGTTCAAAATTTGATGCGGATCTACATGTCAGATGATAAAACTGTGTACAAAATTTTATCTCTTTAGCTATGTAAGTTTTTGAGTTATCGCGTTCACATTAAAACAGACAGACTTCCCGTGGACAGATTTTGCCCAAAATTTTATAGAAACCTACAAATTATGTTTAAAGATCACATATCGAATTTCATCCCTGTAGCTTTAATAGTTTTTGAGTTATCGTGTTCACAGAGACACAGACAGAATTCCAAAATTGTGTCTTTCGAACTCAAGGAGGTCTAAAATGTCGCGATTCATCAAATTATCGAGTTCGCATTTTTTTTACGATTAAAATACTTTCTCTTCGTACACGAGAAAGTAAAAATTGCATTTCTGATGCTTGAAAAATATAACACTGCCATGAATCATTAGCACCATGGCAACTGCAAACAAAATTGACTACAGAGCAACGATCGATGCAAAACAAAACAACCAAGGAAATAAATCTAGGCGCTCATTCGCGTAAAATTGAAACGAACATAAAAAACATAGCATGCACGACATGTTAAATAAGCAGAAAAATTATCTGTAAATAATTCAAGAGAAGTTATGCTCTTAAAGTCCCAGTTTTTTAACAGGTCAATTTCTTTATTTAATATCTCAATTTCTTTTTTCTCCTCTTTATCCGATAAAGCATAATGCGGCCAGTATAACGCTTGACATATTTT
This sequence comes from Araneus ventricosus, assembly GCA_013235015.1. Classification (NCBI taxonomy): domain Eukaryota; kingdom Metazoa; phylum Arthropoda; class Arachnida; order Araneae; family Araneidae; genus Araneus; species Araneus ventricosus. The sequence goes on from BGPR01002992.1 coordinate 28,493, forward strand.
AATCTCTCTCTAAACTCTTTATTCGGATCTTTTTTCGAATGTTGCTCTTTCTCTTTTTTAAATAAAATCTCTGAGTCTTTACTAAAGGCATATTATTTGAATTATATAATTTTGAATTTAATAATTTTCATATGTATATAAAACATGTTATGTTAGTTAATACAATAAATCAATAATATTGTTACAAAAATGTAATGTCGCTTTCCTGCCCTGCTAGTCTTATGGTTAGGAAGAGAGTTTCACAGGGGTACTTATGGAATGCCGTCGGCTACCAGATCTGAACCCCTACCTTGGCGACAAAATGTAGAATCTCAAAAATACTAGAATTTTCTCGATATCTCTATTAAGAACCGAGATCCGGATTTCTTCAGATGTTTCTATGCGACGTCACTGACTGTCGGAGAGACTATAAATAGTGCCATGCTCGGATCTCGAGAGTGTGTGCTGATCGACTACGAACGTCTGAGCGCTATTGAAAGTCCTGTTACTCTCAATATTAGTGAATTGCTGCCTGTTTGTGTTGTAGATCCGGAAGTGCTGTTGCTGTTATTGCAAGTGATTTGTTGTCTGTTTGTGTTGACAATCTGTATATAAGTGCTAATGTTCATGTTACCTGTGCTTCGTGTTTACGGAATATTCGTGAATAAATTGTCTTTCTCCGTTCTTCTGCTTGTTGGACTGTTTTCACTATACACCCACATTACGAATTTTGTAACACTATGTAAAAATTCTGTTGTTGACGTTTTATGTGCGTTTCAAAACTTCGGCTTACAAATCTAAAATCCGTTTGAGTTAAATTACAAGGAATTTTGAGTAAAAGACATTCACATTCGGATTTCCATCATAATCTCCCTCATCAAATCTAAAATACTTTCTAATCGATGTTCACAGCTTCTTCACTTTTTAACACGTATATCTCCATTATTAAATTTTAATTTGGATGGATATTTATTATTAGACTTCAATAGTCTTCTCAGCGTTAATTAGATGTCCTTCTACCACTGCCAGATGATGCGTTCCCACGAACATTTACGACCGGAGAAGTATTCAATACCCATCATAAAGAAGAAGCCGTACGTGACATTTATTGAATTATCGACTAATCTAAATTTTGAGTATTAAAAATCAAGATAATGATCCAATTTCTTTTACCACAGTTCGGTAGCTAATTAACTCATATGCAAGCAACAAATGAGAGAAGATGACGTGAAGAAAGGCAGAGAAATAAAGAAGAAGAAAAAAATAACATCAGCTCATGAAAATGAAAAAAAAGGCAGTTTTAGTTCTGAATATGGAAAGTAAAGTAAATAATTCATTTATGAGATAGCTTTTACTGATTTCTGAAATTTAGAATGGAATTTTGGTATTGGAATGCTGTTCTTTGTAACAACAGTATCAAAATTTTAAACTGTAGATGGAATTTAGGCTTGTAACATCTTTTTCAGAAAAACTTGACTGATATAATTTAACTATCAAACACAGTCAAGGCACTAAAAAAAGGCCCAATCTGAAAGCCTCCATGAAACTACTACTCATAAAAAATTTCTTTGGAGGGTATTTTTTAGAATTTAACCATCAATAGTTAACCTAGATTTTTTTCAGATAAGCATGAGTTTAATTTCTTGTGAACAAAATGTAAGATTATACAAAGAGTAGAAAATAATTTGGGTAGTTATTAGCTCTAAGAATTGTTGATCACAGAATGTGAGTTTGAAAGTATGGATGACGAGCTCTATCTTCTGTTATAACTTCAGAACACGAAATAATAAGAATAAGCAGAGCTAATATAATTCAAAGTCAAAAACGTGACTTAGAGATGCTACGATGGCCAGATCATTGTTAAATCAAAATACATTTCAACAATGTGTCAAACCGATCATTAAAACTCATGAAATAAAAATCAGGTGGGTATGATATGCAAATTATAGACATGAATTTTCAGGCTTTGCTTGTCAAAGTTTTTGTCAAACTTTTCTTTTTTTGACAGATAGCATTTTGAATATATGTGTTTTAGAGAGATTGGATGAAATGGAAAGTTTGTTGACAACCACTTTGACCACAAATGCAAATATCACTTGGAGGCCGTACAGCGCATTTTGGTCGGAAGGCGAAGGGACTATGTACATTCCAACAATGAGTAGGTACATATCGTCTTTTTAAATGGAAACTATGATTTCCAAAATGCAACATTCTACGGATATTATTTATTCGAGGGTCAGATTCTGCATGTTTAAAACTTTATATATATAGTTTTCAGCAATATATTAGTCTAAGCATCATATCTTGAAACATTATGTTTGTCTCGATATTCATAAGAATGTATATGTAGCTAGATTATTGCTAATCCTCATATGATTCTTCAAAATGTTAATAACTATAATTAAAAATATTGAACTCCAGCTTTTGAGTAGAAACGCTTCAATAATTTCGAATTATTCTATCATATTAGGTAGCGTGGATTTCTAAAACAAATGTTTATTTTTAAGAATAAATCAGATTTTGTGACTTTCATATATCATATATTTAGGATCCGAATACCATAAAACTTATATTGTGCGAATGGTTTATTGGCGAGATTATACTTTTTGAAAGGTCCGTAAATTCCTTTTGAATCACGTGATAAAATCGTGAATTTGAAAACTGAGATGCCTCTAATTTTGTTCTTACTTAATTCTTTGTAATAATACTCTTAATTAATCCTTAATAATCAACACAACCTTCATATAATTTTCATAACCCTTAAATAGGTCGTTAAAAATAAATGTCATCATATTGTTCATTTTAAATATTTATTCGTTGAATTACTGACAAAAATATCTGTAGTGCATTTATTCAATAAATCTTAAATCCTCCAAAAATTCCAGATAGTTTCTTCTGTAACAGGCATTTTATTTAAATTTTTACGCCAGTAATAATTAAAGGCTGTGTACTAGAAATATACCTGATCCTTCATGTCAATTGATTTTTCTCAAATTTTAATTAATCATGCGTATATGAGCTTTTCTCACCCTTCCCTTCATTTGAATATTATATAACTTCATACACACTACATGATCATACTTTAATTTGTTACCACAAAGTGCTTTTATTTTTTTCTATGCAAAAATTGTCGGAACTATACCACATCTTAAACCCACCAAATTTTTTTCTGGTATATAAATCTTAAGATCTAGTAAACAATTAGTGCACTTACAATTCACATTTGCCATTAACTTAGATAGAAGAAGTACAAGGCGAAATGATGAAAATCTTTGACTTATAGAATTTATAAACTGGAGATTCTTAGAAGTTTCAAAACGAGCCCGACAGAGAAGATAATATATTATTTAAATACAATAATGTCAAAACGAATTCTCGATGTATCAAAATAACCAAGAATAAAATGGAATCTCGTATCACGATCTCCAGGAGAGGCAATGGGAAAGAAAAGGGGCGCATTCTATTAATTTTAAAAAGAAACAATACTTGCTTGCTCAAGCACAACAGAATGACTATTTCGTGGACAAAAAATAGCTGTGCCTCTCGTTTTCATGAAGTGTGTATTCGACTAGATAGTTTTATTAAACCGCTTTTTAAAAAAAATCAGATTCCATTAATTTTTTTTTCTTCTTTTTTACATAATATCACTAGTAAGCGAAATTCGACTTTTTAAATTCGAAAACGCTTAGAATTAATATTTTACTGAAGAATAAATGTTAAAAAATATAAAAGACTTAAGTATAAAATTTACTGTTAAAATATTGAGCAAGTTCACTAAGGTGCATGCATTAATCAACAATAATTATGCAGCAATAGTAATTTATGTACTAGTAGTCACATGTATGAATACTGCGAAAAAGTAATACATTTTTCTGATAAAGAAATTTTAATTTAAATAAATGATTTTTAATTATCTTTTGCCACCGACCGACATCAACATAACTGCATAAGCCAAAATTAAGAAGCTTGTTTGCGTTCAGCAACTTCAACTATTATTTCATAATTAGCTTTCGTGTTATAATCACGAGTTCGGGGCAGCACCGATTGACACGGAAGTTAAATATTTCATATAGTTTCTTGAACAATGTTGCCTAACGATTAATATTTTTATTTAGATAAAATTCTATAAATATGATTATGCATTATACAAAGAAATTCGGAACCCAAAAAGTCATATTTTAATCTTTATGCATCTATTATGCAGAACCATGAGTTTTTTTTTAAAAAAAATAAGACACAGAAAGAGAAGGGAGGGTGGAGGAAGGAAGAAAGAAAAGAAAAAGGGGAAATAGTGTTGGAGCATGTTCTGTTCGTTTTTGAAACCAAAAACAAAACTACGAATGCAATAAAATCGACCTTATATCTGCAACAGCAAGCTTCAGCCTCCCTGGCTTATACAAGTACCGTTGGCTGTTTTGATAACATCAGCTCATAACTATACTTCCTTTCTCAATATTTGCAGACCAATGTCAGTTTCAGATCAAATTGTCAGCACAGTGCTGAAATCACCGTTGCAAAACCTTTAATAAAAATGGAAAGTATTCCCAACGTACTCACGTTGGGTACAAGCTGTCCCTTCTTCATGATATCTGTCAGCCTTTCGCCTCGTAATGAACCAGAATTGACTTCATCCCGCAGAAGATCGCCCGTAGACAAATGAGTGAAACCATACTTCTGGACAATCCTTTCACACTGCGTGCCTTTACCGGAACCTGGCCCACCTGAAAGCGATAATGAAACAATCATCAATATCCTGCATCATTCACTCTTACCGGCTCTTATTATTATATGTTAGTGAAAATAAATAAAAATTGAAAAAGAAAAACAAGTTAGAAAATACTTCATATATAAAATTGTTTCACTTATTACAGATTAATTATTTTTTAATTAATTGATTAAAATTATTCATTCATTATTCATTTGCATCCAGATCATGTTACCATCTAGGTTCCATCAAGCCCTTTCCAGCCCAAATTAAAAGCGGAAGTGCATAGAAAAACACGTTACTCTGGTGTTCCTAAATGACATCACAGGCATGTAAAGGGTTAAGATAACATTAAGTTGATAATATAGTAAATTGTTAAAGTGGGTAAATTAAATAATTATAAAACATGCTGTCTGGAGCGAGTTTCAAGCAATTCTAATCAGGGCATTCAGTTGAATTATATTTATCACTTGCAGAAATTGACAAATTGATCTGTAAGTTCTTACAGATGTCTGAGGGAGAATATAAAACTGTAAGAAAATTTACATTTTTATTTGGACGCAGTTAAGAACCAATCACCGTTTTATGTGTGTGGATTTAGGATTCACTATTGTAAACTGGACCTAATGGTTTGTATTTTATTGCTATGTAGAATTGAACCAACACTTATTTGTCTCATAAAACTATTTTAAATGCAGTTTCTAACAATAGGAAACTGCGGCATTTTGGAGATGGTTCTCCATTACGTAACTGCTTCGACAATTAAGGATAGTTTAGTCAATTCTACAGGAAGCTCTTTGAGATGTTTCCTTTGCTGCCAGATGACTTCTGAACAGCGAAATTTTCTTTCACTGGCCACTTTGGAATACGACTCCAAAACATAAAGCTCCTTTTAGATGAATGTTACAAACAGTTTCTTGCAGGAAAGAAAAAGTAATAATAACATCAATTCTAATTCATCAAACATACATTTGCTCATTCTATAAAATTCGATATCAACACTTTTGTAAATTACACATAGATTCAAAATCAATCAATTTCGAGCTACAAAAAAAAAAAGGTTTAATGCTGGTTAAAAGGATTTAATGGAACCAGAAATGTAAACAAAAGTAAGAACTGAAATATTAGTTTAATTCGATATTTCGGGATTTCAAAAAATATTTATTTGCCACTTAAAAGTAATGAAAAAGTCGTTCTTTGTGTTATAAAATCAGGTAAGAGCCATGAAAAGAAAAGTTGATCAGTGAAATTTATTAATTTTATTTTACTGGATAGACTCTGTACAGTTTTGATTTAACAGGTAGTGATTGTTTTCTACAACTCAGATCTAATTAATAGTAAAAGTCATATTGCTTTCAGGTGTCGTAAACTAGAATGTAGAATCCATTTGGCATTTTGCCCTATCGGCGACGAAGATCTATTCTTGAAGCAGAACGACGGTTTTAGTTTTCTTTTACACTGAATAACTTCCTACTCTTTTCTAACAGAAGCCTCCGAAAGACTCGATGGTTAGATAATTTATTTTCGTTGATATTTCAAATGACAGCTCTCGAGTTTTCACAAAATTAAAAAAATTCGGAAGAACTCATATCAGTGATATATTCTTAAGACATTTAATATTTATAACAATCTATTGATTTTAAAAGAACAAAGACCATTTGAGGTTTCTTTTTAATGTCATTCTAAAACCTTAAATAAAAAATATTGATTACTAAAATCAGTCTAAAACGGAAATAAATAAACATATGTAGTTCGTATTGTTCACAATAATTTCTAAGCATTTTAACACCAAAGTTTTTCAAGAAATTGTTCCTACATATTTTGTAAACGCACCAATGACAATAAAAGCATTTGCTCTAAAATTGATGAAATTATTGTCATTTTCCAACTGATTAGGATAAGCCGAGTTTGAGCAATGCAAAAAAACAACCTTAAAAGCAAACTATAATATGAAAAAAAAAGTTTAAACAATTTACCACTATGTTTACGACACTTAGGTGTTACATACCTGCACAATTCGGATTTGATCCAGAAATGTTTAATAATATTTAGAATCTTATTTTAACGGAAAATTACAAGAAATAATTTAATTTAAATAAAATTTTATAATGGATGGAATTATGCAAACAGACACGAAAATTTGCAACTGCTTTAAGCTTTTCTTAATCTTTACAATTTGCTAAAGGAAAATTTTACCTTCGCGTCCTCGAAGAACTGTAATAAAATAGCTAATATCAATATGAGATCATAAAACGAGATGATTCCGGTTTTGATAATGACACAATAAAATGTAAGAGGATAATACGAGTCATTGATCATATTGGCTGCTAGCACTAATATAGTTTTGTTTTAAATACATATCAATTCTAGATCTGAAGTCTATAAAATTACTGCAAATCACTACCTAATAAGATAAAAGATATTAAGTACAATAACCAGAAATCGATAAAAGTTTTTAAAATGCCGCTAGAATTGAACTACATTTGTCCCAAAAAATTATATACACACTTTGAAAAACTATTACATAAACAATTTAGAAAATACATCAAAGTTCAATTAATTAATAAATCCGATTGTAATTAATTAATACATAAATTACCATCGGAATCAATGTATCAATTGATGAAAAGTATGTCTCGATAGAATTCGGATGAACACATGGTTAAGATGAAGAGAACATCAAGTCTCATCCCCAACACACACTGGATCTCATTCCCGATCTATTTCTTTTTATGTGGACATTGGCAGCAAAAATTTATAGCTCAACACAACTACAATAGCCATTTGAAAGAAAATGTGCCCCTGAAAGCCAATTGATATGCTTAGCGGTGCTTGCAATTCCATCAATCGGCAATGTCAGCGAAGCTTGGAAAATAAGAACTAAAATGTCTACCACTTGCAATGATAGTCAAAATTCTTTAATTTTCATTTGTATGAATTAGTCTGACTTATAAATGATGCATGTTATTTTCTTAGAGTAATAGTTATCCCAAGCGTCTGTACATTTTTTTGTGACAACTTGCATAAGCATATTAGTGAAGAAAGCAACTAAAACTTTTATTCGAGACATTCAAAATCCCAAAAATAATTGTCTTTTAAGAATTAATTTTATAATGTTTAGAAGAATTGGCAAAAAAGTTCAATTAGACTTTCGAGAATTCTGTTACGGATAATTATCTCAAGTTATCCAATTCCAAGTTTCTGTAAAAAAAATCATTTGATTTTATGCCCACAAGCTACTAATTCTAGAAAATATATTTAAGGTTGTAATCTCAAAATCGTTCCCAAGCTCTTAAATGAAAAGAAATGGGAAACATTTTACCTAAGCTTCTGATCAGGAAAACCAGCTTAAAATAATTCGGATAATTTTCACTGATAACTGACCGATCGATTACATAGGCGGCATACTGACTGCAATTTTTTATTTTTTACTAGTCCCAATGACGCCCGCTCTTGTAATTCAAGAATGCTGATTCCCTTTACGCGAGAGCGAAGAAACACGGAGATCAGGCCTCTTCAGAAATGGAGAAATCGATTTCCATAAATATTAGATCAGGGTTTGTGCTTACGGATGAATTTAGTTCATGCGACTTTTGTTCTACTGCATGGTAAAATCTCGTATTAGGGCTTTGTTCTAGAGTAGGTCAACTATGGGTGCAGATCCCAAATAGTGTCTTTTAGCATCATTTTGAGACCAGGAAAACCTTGGCAGGACTTTTTTAAAAATTCCTGTTCTTTAGCATAAGTCACTAAAAATGATTAATAAAGCAATATAGATTAAGACATTTCATAAAAATTTAGCAAACTGCACTAATTTTTTAAATTTAGCATCAATAAATACTTCATTTATATGTTTTGTTTAATTTTCTTACGTAAATGCATACTGAGAGTGGCGAAAAACCTTTTTAATCAGAACTCGAATCTCACAAATTCATAAAAGTGCAGGGCGCTATAGAAATGGCATATACTGACAGCTTGTTGCGAGTGCTTAGTTACTCGTGAAATAAATCTGGACGATGAAATTCTGTACTCTTCTCGAATTTCTTTTCTTTACTTAAACTACCTCGCAGCCCGCTCTATCATTAACAAACAAGTTCACTCAAACTTCTCCCCTGTTCAGACAGCGTTGCTAGGATATTTTGGGATAGCTTATGTACATACCTACTCTATATTTCAATAATAATGACTGAAACATCGGAATGAAAGCAGTTCCGAACTTGTAGGTAAACTTTACAAAAGGGCGAGTTCATGCTCACGAGATACACGTCAAGCTCGCCGAGCTGATATTGGAATCCAATACACTCCCTTCAGGAGAAAAAAAGATACGAGTCGCAGCAAAGCGTAAGACAACATGCAGTAGTGCTTAACCTTTACCACGTGACTGTGGCGTCATGTGAATTGACTCTAATATAAAATTTGCTTGATACACAGGGTAATTAAGAAAAAATTACTCCAAGTTTGAAAACTCATATTTCCAAAACAGAAGAAGTTACAACCTTGGTTGATAAACCACTTCAAAAATAACATTGTAAAATTATAAATAGCAAAATTTCATACCCTGCGAGAAACCTAAACAACATTTAGTCGGTATCCAAACGCTTCGAACAATCTTTGCAGCATGTTTGGTGTTACGGGAAGTTACTTTCTTAATACTACTTTTCAACCATCTCTTGAAGAATTTGTAGTTTTTGACTAGGCTGTCGAGTTGATTTTCGTGGACTGTGATCGAACACTTACCGATATAAAATTATATACTAACAGCGCCCGCCGTGTTCCGCCCTAGCTCCGCCACTACGCAATCACTACTTATTTTAGTTTTGAATACTGCATATAGATTAGTAGAAAAGGCTATAAAAAGAAACAAAATGAGCTCTAATATATTGCACAACTTTGTCCGAATTCTTTCTTGAGGCTCCATGTTGATTGAAGAGCATATAGATAAAGAATACTATTTTAAACTTTCAAAATAAATGTGGAGCAATCTGATTAGTTAGTTATGCTTGTAAAGTGGCGAAATTGGTCCAGTTGTTGAGGCTGGGGACTCGGTCCAGGTTTCTCCCCATAGAGAATGTACAGTGAAGTAGTGTTTTTTCGACTTCTCTCCAAAATGTAGGGTTGTGGGGACATGTTACAACTGATTACATCTTTATGGGTCATAAGCTTTCATACGAAATAAAAATTGTCGAAATCGGTTCATTAGTGGGGCTGGGGAACTGGTCTTTTGGTTTTGCCAATTATTTTAAAGATATAGATTATCTTCAGATAAATGAAGTTGACTAGAACTTTTGAACCCTTTTCAACTAAATTGCCGAGCGAAACTAATGTGTGATATTACTCTTATTGGAGAAGAGATTCCGTATTGGTGATGAAATACACGTTGAACAAGCTCAATTGATTCATTTGAAACCAAATTTTAAATTCCAGTACAAAGAACGCCTTCTATTGTGTGGTTGAAATGTTGGTGCAAACTGGAAGGAGGAAAAAAAGAAAAGATGGTACTGCAAAGAAGTGTTCCTAGTGGATGCTAATTAAATGTATCTCATTAAAAAAAATTTCACGCCTTCACAATGATTTACATAATGGTGCTCTAAATTGTTTCGTTGTCGTGATGTAGTCTTTCAAAGTTGAAGTAATTTTTTATACGTCGTATACACACAATTACTGTATGCAACACAATTCATTTTCACTTTAACGCTTAAATTTGTGTGTACATAGTTTAAAAACTATAATTTACAGAATGGCGATGCATATTTACCATACATATCGTTATACTAAGACCAGTTTCTTAGTTAATAACAATTAGAATATAAAATTACATTATCACGGCAATAAGAATGACAACTGTACATATTACATCAATAGCTTTCAAATTTTCTAAAAACAGTAAAATTTATGAACGTTCTTTCAGAACATGAGATTCATCTTGAACACAAGCAGGACGGCAAGGTGTTGATTTGATGCCATATTTTATTTATTGCTTCATATACAGCAAAAACTCCTGGACTGTAAGAAAACGTATTCAACAGAGATCGAATTAAAATATCAGTTGGCTTTAATTATTTTAACGTCCCGTTTTAAAACCAAGCCGGGTATTTTGGGACTTAATGTTGAGCCGGGGACAGATGACTAAAATAATACCTGATCCGGCATACAACTTTAAATCTTCTGCGCCTCAATAAAATGAGTACCTTCGACCGAAGGCAGATTATACGAATCAGACCTGCGTACCACGGATTTGGTGGAATTGGGTTTCGAACCTGCCATCTTCCGACTCTAAAAATCTGCTATACGTCCGCAGCGGTCATTAAATTTAAATGTCAAATGCCTTCTTGATATTGACCGTAATTTTATTCTGGTGGAACTTAGAAAGGAACGAGAAAATTTGTGCGTATGAATTTAAATTCAAATTTTACCTTAAAACGTTAGTTTTAATCACCTTTTCTTAGATATTAAGAGGCGACAATTACTAAAATGTTTAAGATATAAGATGTTGATAAACTAGCTTATTAAGCGTTCTCTAAAGTGTTAATGAGCCTGCGGCACAATGCATAATAGGTTATCTTTCGCGTTAAACTAGAACCATGGAGTTAAAATAAATACTCGAATTTATGGTAAAATTAGTTCCAGATGTCTTTTATTAAATAATCAGAGATTACAAACAGTAAAATGTTGATTGTAAGATAAAAGCATTGACATAATTTGCTGCTGACGTTAAATTAAAATCACCCTTCTAAGGAATGCTAGCGAATTTGTGGGTTAAATTTGGACTTTTTTTGGAGATTTATCATTTAGTCTCTAGACGACATCACAGAAATCTTTCTATTCTAACAATAAAACTGTACATGTGTGTTGCTACTTTGCAAAAAGTGGAGATTTCGAAATTGCATTGCTTCCAAATCGTCATTCTTTAATGAATAAACACAGAAGCTCAAATTATTAGAGCAATGTTTGCTCAAAATGATAAATGCAAATGATTAAATCTATTTAATTATTTATTTTACATTTTTTTCACTTAACGTTTCAGAACTTTTACTCTAGTTAACTGTTAAAAAAAGAGAAAAAGACAATACTACACGAGCAAATGACGTTCTAAATTTAATAATAAAACATAGGAGATCTTAACAGACATTTAGTTGAGTAACTTCTCTCTGACCTTTTTCTGAATATTATACAGATAAATGCACTGAGAGAAATGTAACCAGCACATTAAAAGAAGTAATGAAAATACAGAAAACAAATTCATGAATTTTCGTTCTTTTTTCGTGCATTCATCATCTCTCATCGTGCATTCATCATTATTTAAATGCAATAGTTTAATTCTAATTAGAAATAAAACTCACTATAAAAATTATAATATAGTTCGAATAATTAAATAAAAATAATAATTTATAATAATGATTCTCACTCGAATTTGTATATACAAATGAAAAAAACAAACAAAAAAAAAACTAACTTACCTGAAAGCTGAATGACAGATGGTCTGCTAAAAAGCATTAACTGTCTTATTTTTCTATGCATTCTATTTTCCCTTTCTTTTCCTTTTTCTTTTTTATTGTTTCATTATTCCTTTAAATATATCAATAAACTAAAAACTAAAACATTGATGTAATCTAACTATTTTCAAATCAATTAACTTAATTATAAAATAAAGCATTCGATTAGTTATAATATAAATCTATAAATTAGTATTACTAAATATTAGTATTAATCTATATAATGCAATTATTAAATATTAGTATAAACCTATATATCACTTTGTCTAAGTATCAGCATAAAGCTATGCATTAGTATTACTAAATATTAATATAAATTTGTATTACCACATATTAGCATAAATCACACACCTACAGCACCTAATCAAATCAATATTTCATTGGTTTGAGATCTTACGAATTCTTCACGTTTTGGGATTTTTTAAAAAGAATTAATATAAGCTAATCTGATGCAAAGTCATTCTGATTGCAGCAGTTAATGCGGTAAAAATAAATAAAGGAATAAAATAAAAACTGCATTATATGACAGAAATAGGATTTCAGATTGAATTGCGAATATTTTTTTAAACGAAAATCAAGAACATTAAACAAACGTATGTATTTGCCCAATCCAGTTATTAAAACTGATGCTGCAAAAATCTGAAATGATAACTTTTACATTCCATGTAAGCAATTAACATCTAAAAGAAAAAATGCAAAACAGAAGCAACTTTTTGTTACTTTTTTTGTTACGTTAAAACTTCTGTTAATAAATTTCAAAACTACGATTATAATAATTTCATCATCGTGCAGTAATTAAATATATTATAACAAACAAAGATAATAACAGTCTTACCAATGACAAATATCACTGGAACTTTTATTTCCTATAAATAAAGAAAAGAAATCGAACATCATTTCATGCATAAGAAAGAAATTTTGAATATTTAATTTTAAAAAATCATTTTCGAACAGCAGTTAATTTTTATTTAAAAATATTTTTCAATCGATGTATTATATTTTCGAAAAGAAAACAAAAAATTCTAAAGAAATTGTCAAGAATCAATGCTGTAATCACGATAAATGGAATACACGCAATATCAAATAACATAAACAAAGGCGGGAAAATTTGGAATGACAATTTAGCAACAAAAATGTATCAAAAGATAGATTTCATACAAAACAAAAAAAGAGCGTTTTAACTTACCGCCATGCTTTCCCCAGCTGTTAGGTGAAAATTAGGTCAACGATACGAGGGGGTGACCTTAACAAGTCGATAGAATACGACAATCTTGCAGCTATGCCTTCCCAGCGCAACTCTCCGAGCTCTCAAACGATAAATTAAAATTATTTCCCGGAAGTAGTGATGCCATCTGGCGGCTCCTAATGATGCTTAAAAAAGGCAAGCGTAGAAATTTAACCATGTACAACGCAAGGAGGCATTATTTAATTCAATTATTAAATTTTTTAAGCAAGGAAGTTTTTTCAATAAAGAAATTTTTCAATAATTAATTTAAATTTTCAAGTTAGCGATATTAATTTAAAATAATTTTACCTATAATTCTTACACTTATTTGCTTAGAAATTCATAACTGTTGTTAAAAAAACAATTGCATATTGTAGTGTTATAATAAATGAATGGTATAATATTCAACAACTAATTAGAATATCAAGGGAGATTTATTTTTCCAAGGCGGAACTCTACAAATCCGATATCGCCGCCGTTGCTATGACAACGAGCGTCAAATTGTTTTGCTCCTTATGTTTAAGAAGGTAAACTTTTTACTTTTTCTTTATACAATAGAATGGTTACTTTCGAAACAGACTCAAAGAGAATTATTATTATGAGTTAAATGCATTTCTTTATGTGATGTGTTTGTTTTTCAGTAGCTTTTTTAAAATAAAAAAAGTAGTAAAATTTTAAACTGTGGCATTCATTCTCAGCTTGTGGTATGCAGTGCAATGTCGGAAGGTCTCCATCTCTAATCTTCTCTAATATATATAAAAGGCAATGTTTGTGTGCGTGTGTGTGTGTTTGTCTGCGATGTCCAGACGAATCTATCGCACTTACAGCCATGAAATTTGGCACACAGGTAGTCGTAATGGTGACTGAATGCACCTCGAAGCCGAAATTTTAAATTTTAATCTAGAATTTTTTTATTTAATGTTTTGTGTTGTTTTGGTTGATTTTTCGCACTAATTTCTCAATAGATTGGTTTCGAATAATTGTACGACAAAAATAGATACACCATCGGAAAGAGCACGCGATTTCCGTTCTAATGAAGTTAGTTTTGAATTTCTAACTTAATTAACTGAATATTGAGAATTTTTTAAAAAATAGTCAGTTTTGCTATCTAAATGTTAGTTTTGTTTTTAAATTTGCTGCATCCGACTTTCTAATAACACTATTATTTTCAATTTTTTTTAGCTTATAACTAGAACGGTTCTGTCAGATTTAAAACAAGAATGGTTAAAATATCTTTTATCGTTTTTTTTAAATTAATTTTTTTCTGGGCCGTTGCGAGTTATTTTTCTCGATCGAGTTCCAAAAGCGGCACTTCTTCGGAACATTGATGCCAATTTTGATTGGCGGACGCGAAGGATACGTCATGACCTTCACCTGAATGAATTACTTCGATTATTATTTTCGGATTTTATTTATATTTTGCTTGCTGTATAATAATCATTTTCACGTTCCAATTTTGTAATATTGTTTTGGATTAACGTACTCTGTACTGTAGCGTGAAAAAAAAAATAAGCAGGAAAATCAAAAAAATGTGTATCTTTTATTTTGATTTTCTTTTCAAAACTTTTTCATGTCATTGTGGGTGGTTCTTTTTTTTTCATTTTGTTAAAGTCCTGATTCCACGGGCAACGCCGTGCGCGTACTGCTAGTATCATAATAAATTAAATAGTATTATCCCGGTTTTTTTTTTCGTGATACTCTTGTTCTATAGAGTTGAGAAATTTTATTTAAAGGATCACTGGCAAAGCCCGTTCTTTCGTGTAGCATAAACCAGTATAAACTCTCTTCAACTAACTAGTATTATCACATTTTTAATGGGCTTTCTTATAGACTGCGTAATTTTGAAAAATACAATATTTAACATATTTCCTTTACTATTACAATATTTTTTTTTATCAGTAACACTACATATACTTTTCAAAAAGGAGCAAAGCTTAAAAATTGAATACTATTGAAATATGATTTCATCTGCTCCTAAAAAGGAATAAAGCCCAAGCATCAAAAATTATAATTAAAACTAGAAAGGAAAATTAATTTGTATTAAAATAAAAATTTTCTATACGAACAGCCAAATTTCAAATGTTTTCTATGGAAATGCTATGGAAATCAGATTTTCAAAAAGTGAAAGAGTGGTAATTTCGAAATTTAGAAACGTTTCCTAAAAATGGAAAAATACCCCAACTTTTTCAAGCACATTTTTACTTCAAATTTTTCTATTAAAGTAATTTTTTTGAGAAATTTTTAAATGATTCCGTTTATAGTCGTAAATCATTTTTTACGACGGAGTCATTGAACGAGCGAAGCGAGGTCCTGTTTCAATTCGACCGTTCGACATTTTGACTGTTTGTTTGTTACGCAGTCACGACCAAATGCGGAGCTCGATTTTCTTCGAATTTGGCATGAATGTTCTATGAAGTCATTAAAAACAACTTTTATAGAAGGATTTTCATTTTTGACTCCGTTTCAAGATGTTGGCCGTTTTAATTGTTTCAGTGTTTGGCGAGTCATTGCAGAGTTTGGAACCATTAAAATATTTGAGTCATTTTGGTAATGGCGAGACATTTAATTGTAATTTTGTTAATACTGATAAAAAACAGATATTTAATTGTAACTTTGTTAATATTGATAAAAGCAGAGATTTGTGTAAATAATTGTGTAATAAGAGTAGATCTTAGTTTTTTTTGGACGCGAGATCTGTTGTTCACAGGATTACTAATTTTGCATGACGTCACGATCATATGACAAACGTAAATGCGCATGTCATGTAGCTGCACATTGTCTTATGCTGTACTATGATGTCAAATCCTTTTTCGTCCTGATCGATGCACAATGTATTCCAACAGCTTTGACGTGCATTACGTGAACATTAATTGACTCCTTTGTTTACTGATAGCCCTTTAAATAGTAAGGTGTTTTTATGGAGAATTCAGAGTTAAAATGAACCAAGTCCATGTTTTGCTCATTTTGCACTAACACTGCCATGGAAGCAGTGGCGGATTTTGACTCTATGAGGACCCAGGCGCAAAATTGTTTTAAGGCCTTTACCTTTCTCAATGTCGTAAATTCGCAGTCAGCTTAACACTGCGGTGTATTCGAATAGATTTTGAGGCCCCCTTAGAGTCTATAGGTACGAGGCGACCACCTCTAGCACCTGTGCGAAAAACCGCCTCTGCATGGAAGTGCAGAAATGTTATATTTTCTGTATAATAATGATTCGAGTCCGTAGTTCAATTTATATTCACCAAGCAGCAAAAACAATTAGAAGTCCTCTGTTATTTAAAATATCGATTTTAGAGAGCCACAATGGCTCTAGGAAAGGGACGTATTAGTGGTGTCATGTTATTTTAAATGCAACTAATCAACTTCGAGGTCTGCTTTCTCAGAAATGAATCTCATGGACTTGGTTCACTTTGACTCTGAACTCTCCAAATAAAACTAAAATTTATTGAAGATAGCATTTTGGACAAGCTACTTAAAAGATTTAATAACAATGCAGTATTTTATGTACGACAAAGATATGACTGGTTCTGCAGTAACTACAAAATTATTTTCACAGCCCCTACTATATGAGAAAAATATATATGTAAAATATAAGTTAAGCGTAAACTACTATAAGAGAATAGATGGCTAAAATATAAATTGGTTGGAGGTGTAGGGTTTTTTAAAAAGAGTTGCAGTTATTTAAGTTCAATAAGTTTCAATTTGAAATCTTCACATATTCTTTAAAGTGATGGAAGACCTTCAGACGGTATTTTAACTGAGTCCAAACCATGACCCTTGTTCAGACTTCACGCGCAAAGCGGCGTGGATTACGGAGAAATGTCAAACGGAGAAAGAGAACGTGAGAACTTCGCTCACATATTTTATGCTTTTGAAACGGAATAGTCCCCGAATTTTTTTTAATTCAGCCGCTTTACGTGGTTCATGTTGTTAGTGGGTAGGGTAGTTACAGTCATTTGATTTCGAGAGGCATGGGGAAAATTAAAGGTTCTCATGGCTCATAAGTTGAAATAGAAGCACTTCAGTTGAAGTAAAAGTGTATTTAAAAATTAAGCAGCATTAAAAAGAATTTATTTTAAAGGCGCGGATAAATTAAATTTATAAAGAACTAGCAGTACACGCACGGCGTTGCCCGTGGAATCGGGACTTCAACAACAACAACAAAAAAACACCCGCCCACAATGACATGAAAAAGTTTTGAAAACAAAATCAAAACAAAAGATACACATTATTGATTTTCCCGCTTATTTTTTTCGCGATAATTTTATTTGTAGAAAAGTTATTCCAAAACAATATTAAAAAATTGCAACGTGTAAATCATTATTATACTGCAAGCCACAAAGCAAAGTTTGCGAGATGAATAAATACGTTAAGATACTGGCGAAAATAATAATCAAAGTCATTCAATTGAAGGTTATGACGTCACCTGTCCCGTCAGCCAATCAAATTGCCAGCTACGTTCCGGAAAAGTGTCGCGGGAGGAAGCTGGCTAGAGAAAAATAACTTTAAACTGACCAGGAAAAAATTAATTAAAAAAAAAACGGGAAAAGATATTTTAACCGTTCTTGTTTTAAATCTGACAGAACCGTTCAGTTATAAAACCGAAAAAATTGAAAATAATGGTGTTATTCGAAAGTGATGCGAGAATTTCAATCCAATAAAAATGATATAAAAGATTATTTTTCAAAATTTCTCTCGTCAGTAAATAGACGTTAGATGTACGAAACAACCAATAGAATGGAAATCGTTTATTCCGATGGCGTATCTATTTGTTTCTGTACAATTATCCGAAATCATTCTATTGAGAAATTAGTGCGAAAAATCATCCAAAAAAGAACAAAAAACATGAAATAAAAAATTTTATAGATATTTAAAAATTCTGACTTCGGAGTGCATTGAATCCCATTACGACTACCTGTGTGCCAAATTTCGAGGCTGAAGTGCGATAGATTCTGTCTGACACTCGAACACGCACGAGCAGGAACACACCCACACACAAACATTGCTTTTATATAGATACATTTTGGCATCGCCAACATTTCTGTTTTGTCAATTCCTGTCATAGCATGAAAATGGCGATTAATGTTCGGAAAAGTGTGATTCCTAATGTGACCACTAACCTTCTGAATATAGTGACGATAAATGAGAATTTGTAAGCATTTCTCCAAACAACATCTTATCCTATGTAACGCATTGATCCACCAACCGCAGAACCATATGGTAAATTTAAACCGCAACCAATAAATTTTTTCGTGGCACCCTGCTTTTTTTTCATTTATCTTTTTTCTGTGCAAATGAATCTTTCTATTCCATCTACTTTTGAATTTTGACTTTTAAGTTGCTCCTGGGATTGAATCACCCTTACTATATATTTCACATAGAAAATACACCTGAAACCCAGCGTTTATTTAATTATTCATGTAACTTTAGTCTTCCATTGTACAATAGATTGTACTGTAGTCGCTCTTGTGATATTAACTGCAATTGACTGTGACTGGCAGCAGAAGCAGTACCCTCTAGAGCTGTGAACAGTCAGTAGGAGTCACGCGAGCGACAGATGCATTGCTTTCGAACATTCATTCTTTTTATATTTTCTTTTCTTTTAAAATTAAATGTGTAAACTTGTCCGTGTGTAACGCAACCATGTGTTAGATTAACGGGAGAGCCGCGGTTGAGTGGTTAGCTTTCGGCTTTGGGGCAGGAGGTTTCCAGGTTCTAAACCCGATTCCACTGAAGATCCACCGTGTATGTGGGTCTGTTGCACGCTAAATCATACGTAGGAGGCCAAACGTCCTCCCGTTGGTGTGGCGTGGAAGTTTGGAGAGGGATGCCAGCTCAGGTGTCGTTCTCATTGTGGTGTCGTGGCCTAGTTTGATCAAGGATCAGCAGATTTAAAGAAGTCACAAATTTTCAGCATCATAATTTTAATTAAATTTCTTGAGTAATTTCCTAGATTGCAGTATATGGACATTTTGTTAAATACATATTTAAGGTTAAAGATAAATCAAATCCCAGATATCAATAGCGAGAGTCATTGAGATACAGTCTAAAATCACTGTTAGACAAACAATGAGTAACTTGGCTATATCGAAGTTACAAACGGTGAGAATACTCTAAGATTACAGCATGAGAGAACTATGAGAGTTCAGCAATTCACGGATAACTCAGGGTGAACTCACCCTGAGTTATCCGTGAATTGCTGAACTCTCATAGTTGACCGAACTCTCATGCTGTAATCATAACCATGAGAAATACCGAGGGTCGGTATAAAATATCGAGGTTAAACAAACGCTCGATAAAATGCCGTACGGTCCGCCAAAGGGACACCTTTCCAGCGGAGATGCTTTCGGCTACACACGAAAACGCCCGTTCGTCATTCCGATTTCTCGGATTCACAAACAAACACGACGGAGATAGCACTCCGCCCTTTTACTTTTTCCGTCTCTCTCTTCTTTTTTCTTTTCCCTTTTTTTAAACATCTTACCCTCAAGAGACAAGGGAGTGGTTGTTGTCTTGCCTCCTGGTGATTCGTCCTCAAGCTGGACAAATCACCCAACCGCAGTCGTATGCCTTCCTTCATGGTGTTGATTGGTTGTGGTCAATCTTAAACGGAAGTCTTTGTTGGCTTAAACGCGGGTGGTCTTGCCACTGAAAGCTAAAGCATCCGCTCTTCACTGGGCCCTTGTAGGCTTGCCTAAGGTTGGCAGATTTATGACCCACTTGTGCTCATCTTGGGTCGTTCCCTCGGGGACTTCGGCTGGTGTGGTCTGGAGGACTAGTCGTGGGAAAAGGGGAGACATCACATCGTCATCTAACTGTGGTTCAAAATTACGAGGTCCGTCCCAAATTAACCCTCGTGTTGCTTCAAAACGGGACGTTGAAATAACTAATCTAAACTAAACGTTACACTAACATGACTATTTACTGATCCCCACATGCCCCCCCATAGTACCTTACTTTTATAAGCTGTGCGTGCATAAAATTCAAGAAAATGACAGAATAAACTCGTTATTCGAAATAGTCTTTGTCTCCTCGTTGTTAATATAGTCTTTTTTTAAAGTACCTTTTCAGAGAGTTCCACAAATTATCTACTGCTCTAGTCAGTGACAACTGAAGTAGACTGTACCGTGAAAGCTACAAGGTGTATCATTAGGTCCAGTTCAATAATTATAAAAATGATCCTATCGTATTCAAGATAATGTATAAATTTGAATCGATCTCAAAAACAAATCTAAATCTAATAAATAAATAAATCATTGAATCTAAAAAAAAAAAGTGTTTTAAACACCAATTACCCATATTCTGAGCATTTAGACTCTATACTGAAGATGAAAGGTGCTTAATTTCCTAAAACGCTTTCTGTAGATCTGGAACGAGTATAAACATGTATTATATCATTCACTCGTAGCTCTTTACGTTTATCAGCTTGAGTAGCCATTGACTATAGAATAAATTCGTACGGAAACACCATTGGGCCTAACCGCACGAAGGGCGATTTTACCAGTTAGATGGGTGCGTTGATCCTTGCTTAAACTTGCATATCCTTTAAGCTCCAGGGCAAACCATGACAATGCGAACCCAATAACTTACATTCAATAGCGTAGCGAAGGGACGGGAAGTGGAGGACTATGGGATACCAGTGGACCCCTAGCTAAGTTTAGTTTAGTTTAGATATGATAGCATCCCGTTTTGAAGCAACACGGGGGCTATTTTGGGAAGGACCCCGTAATTTTAGACCGCGGTCAGATGACGAGGACGACACCTGAGCTGGCATCCCTTCTCCAAACTTCCTTCCCACATCAGTGAGAGGACATTTGGCCACTACTACGTATGATTTAGAGTGCAACACGACAGATCTTCAGTGGAATCTGGTTGCGAGCATTGAGCCCTCCGGACCGGAAACAGGGACCTTACCACTAGGCCATCGTAACCCACCCCCAATGAAATATTAGAACGTTTATGTCACTTTTCAAGACCGAAGGGGCGAAAAATATTACTATGATCCAAGTGTCATTCACACTCACTAAATTACAGAGAAACTTCTCTAGAACGGCTACCCTCCGTTCCAAGGAAAATTGGCGAGTCAGAGGGGTGACCGCTCTACAGGAGTAACATTTAAACAAGTACAATTTCGCTATTTTCTGATAAAGCGAATTTTAAGAATCATCTAAAGAAAAAAGTCTTCGATTTCTTTTCTTTTGGAAAATATACCATTTGTGTTTGTTTGGGTCTTTCATCTTCTTCGGAGGGAACTTTTTTCAGTTTTGTTCTTCAACAAATTGAAAAAAAAAATAAAAAATCCCTAATCCTTTCGTAGATAATTATTGAGGAATGGGCAATCATATCATCTATTTTTCCATTACAATAAGGAATTTTAAAAATATTCTCTTCAAATCCCCTTCTATTTTCTAAACTATTGGTGCTACAAAAAAATTTAGGATCATTTTTGTAGAAAATTTAATGTAGTTTAATTTTGCAATTAAGAGTTTTTTTCTAAAACCCATAGTTTTCGAGATATTTAAGAAAAACTGAAACCCCCCCTTTACCCCACCGGCGGGGACTTTTAGTATGTCGTTTAAGGGCACTCTTCCCCAACAACTGTGCCAAATTTCAAAACTACAACTTTTTAAAATTTACAATTCGTTGGCTGGACTACGAGTAGAAGGACACTTGTGAAGGGGAACGGATGTGAGGAGAGGAAGGGAGTACGACTGTTCATCAAATAGATTTTTAAACCTCCCTCCCCCCCCGCTCATACGTATACAATACTAGCCTTGTATAATTATTTTCTAGGCATAAGGTTTTTCTGAGGATTGTTGATTCAGCACTTTTGATTTTACCATTATAAGAAGGAATTTTAGAAATATTCACTTTTAATTGCCCCTGCATCTTCAAACTACTGATGCTAAAAAAAAGTGTAGTACTTTTTTTGTAGGAAATTTCATGTAGTTTAATTTTGTAATTATGCGTTTTTCGCTAGAACCCATAGTTTTTCGAGATTTTTAAGAAAAACTGAAAATTCCTCCCCACCGGCGGGGACTTTTAGTATGTCGTTTAGGGCACTATCTCAACAATTGTGCCAAATTTCAAAACTACACTATGTTTTTTCTATTTTTCCTACGTTGACTGGACTATAAAGGGGGAGGGGGGGAAGCCGTTTCGGATAACGATTGTTTCGGTTAAGCCATGAACATCTATTACTATATTGTATTTAATCCCAGTATGTAATTCTGAAATGTTTTGAGTGTAAAACGAATTCAAAACTCTTTTTATAGGCTACACTTATGTTCTTTATTAAAGTTTACCCTCCGTCGGGGGCAATATTCGCACCGGCGAGTTCAGGCGCAATGCGCCTGACGGACACAGGTAAACAATATCGTAATTAATATTTTAATTAATACCCATTAATTTAAATTTCAGCATTCTAAAATTAATCTCTGACCTTTTTGGGGAGGCTTGAAAGAAATAAGCGGGAATATCGTTTCAAAAAAGTCTCGCCTTCACGTTTCTTTTTGTGCAGTAAGTACGATACATGTTTTGGGATTTGTGATTTCAGACGCATTTCGGATAACCCGGGTTTTGGTGAACCCGAGTTTGATTTACCGGGGTTTTACTGTATATTAAAAGTATATTCCATCAGACGTTACAGCATTTTCTCAACTGTCAGTCAACAAGCAGATTCTGGGAATGAAGTTGTCTGGTTGTTTTAAAACACATATATAAACAGTGGCGGTTTTTCGCACAGGTGTAAGATGCGCTTGCCTCGTGCCTCAAGAATCTATAGGGCCTCAAAATCTATTCGACGTACATCGTAGCGTTAGGCCGACGGCGAATTTCGGACAGGTACTTATTATTCCAAGAACCTATTCCGATGTGTACATCATGCAGTATACCTAATACTGTAGATCATATTTTAACCAAATGTCCCAATTTTAACCGTCATCGCTTACGTTTTTTTAACTCCAACTTTTTAGATCTTAGGACTTTGCTGGGCGAGAAACCTCACCCAAATTTGTTTGTTTTTCTTAGGACTATTGGTTTTATGTCACAAATTGAATTCACTGCGTTTTAAAAAAGAATTCTACAAAATTTTTTTAACCTTTTGTCTCAGAGGCATTGCTAAACTAGCTTCTCATACTTTTCATTGTTTTTACGGCTTACACTGTCACTTTCTGATTTAGTATTTTATCCTGTGGATATAATTTTACCCTGGGTATGGCGCAGCATAGCCAAACATGGCTTTTGTGCCAATAAAATTTACTACTATCCTATCCTTCCGACATTGGGTAGGGGGCCTCAAAGCAGTTTTACGTCAGTGACCTCATATTGACAAAATCCGCCACTGTATATAAAGCCAATTTTTATCCATATAATAAACCTTCATATTTTTCTTCAAAACCTCAAGGGTTTTTTTATATTTATTATTTAGTTAAAATCCTTTGGCAATGCAGGGGTGACAGCCTTTGCAGCTAAACATCCTACAACCCCGTATCTCAATCATTCAATTTCATCCGCATAAGAACTGAAGCCAGTGGTGAATCCAGGATTTGGGTCTGGAGTACTGAGGTCATAAAAATTTTGTATCGTCGTGACGAATGTCAAACCTCATCGCTTATGAAAAACAAAACAATTTAACTTTACAGACTTTACTCACCTGACAATAAGAATCATAAAGAACACTACAATACTTTCGATAATTTAATAAAAAATGCAATGAAGTAACTAGCCAAAAAATGTCTTCGACCGCCTCAACGCTACAAGTACAATTATTAGAAAAGTAGGAAAAATTTTGTGCCTGTCAAGCCAGAAAGCAATGTTGTCACGTTATTATTATTTTTTTTAAGAAAAAGGGAAATTAAGAACAAACAGTTGTGGTAATTTTGAATAAATCAAGAATTCTGCCTTAGATCGGGGGGCTGCCGCCCCATAGCCCTCCCCCGATTCGCCACTGACTGACACATATTCCAGAGAGACTGTTCTTTATGAATCGAAACAAACGGCAATACGAAAACACAACATCTGGGGAACAAGTCAGGTGGCGAAACACATGCCAGCGAGAAACTTCTAGAGTTGTCTTGATTGGTCTTGCGACATGTAGGTGAGTAATGTCACCTTGTTTTGCATCTGAACATATTCCGGACATTTTCCTTCAATGCCGCGTTTATATTTAAAGTTGATTATGTTTGGCAAGGATATTTATCCAGTAATGTTTCTGATTCTTCGTTTTGAAAAGTTTTTGAGTAATTTTTTATGATCTTTGTGACAAGTTCCGAAACCATTATTTTTAACTGTCGAAACCATTCTTTGTAAGTGGTATTCGACGGAATATGTTCATCATAAATTTCCAACAGCAAATGGTACGTTTCTGCCGCCTTTTTCTTTGCTATAAAATAAAGCAGTTAAATTTCCCTTAAATACTTTTCTTCTGTACAAAAACTCGACATTTTTAATGAGATAAAAATAACTGTTTTCACTCGAAGCAGATGCCATTAATATTAAAGGTTAGGGGCCGTTCAAATATTACGTAAGCATGTTTTTGGTATTTTTTGACCTCCCCTCCCCCCTTGTCAGCAAAAATAAACAAATCGCAAACCCCCCTCTTATAATTACGTAAGCAAACTCCACCTCCCCTCGTTCTTTTTTTTTTTTACAAAACGTATAACAGTAATAATCTAATTTTAAAAATTTTAGGACTTAATTCAAATAAAAAACTCCAATAAATAACTCGGCTTAAAATGAAAAAAAAAAAAAAAAATTTAAGCTTAATTTCTTAATAATTAGAAATTTAAGCTTACAAAAATCAAGTTTAATTTTCTTTTGCCAAATTTAACTTTTTCTTTCAAATTTAATTTTTTTAAATTAAATTATTTGTGCAAGTTACAAGAGATTTTCGGAAATAAAGTTATTTTAATGTCTTACGTAAGCATCACTCATACTCCCCCTCCCCCCTTGTCAGCAAAAATAAGCAAATCGCAAACCCCCTCCCCCCTTGGGTGCTTACATAATATTTGAACGGCCCCTTATCAAACCTTTTGAATACAAGTGTTCTCAGTTTTAATTGCATGTAAGCAGTACTAAAGGCATCGATTGAAAAAAAAAAAGGGAAGAATCATATTCATACGCCTAATAATTAAGTTCCAACAAGGCAAGGCAAGTCGACATTGCAAGACCAATCCAGCAAGCTTTTGTTTCAGTAGCCGAAAATCAGAGCTTTGGGAAAGTCTTTACCAGACACGCAACGACGAGGGCAAGTTATAGATGATCCGGGCGCCATGGAGATAAAATATTAGTTTGTTTATGCCATTTTTCAAAGCCAAATACGAAAGAGGGGGGATATGAACCACACGCCATTTGCCTTCGCTACGTCACTTTTCTTTGCCTTCAACTCAATTGAAAATTAGGCAGTTATCTTCACTTGCATCTACTATTTGGAATAACACCAGAATAATTCGATGTCGAATTTTGCTACAATGTTCTCTTGAGAAATGATCACTTCAGATTAATTTGCTATCTGAGTTTTTCGGTTTAGTTTAGTCTAGTCATTAACATCCCGTTAAAAGCAACAAAAGGACTATTTAGAGACAGACCTTATCATTTTGAACCACATTCAGACGAGATACCTCCCTTTCCAAACTTTCAGGCCACGTTAGCGGGAGGATGATTGTACCTCGAAGTCAGATTTAATGTGCACCAGGTCCACTTACATGAAAGATCTTTGGTAGAATCGGATTTCGAACCTTTAACTCTCCAGTCCCGAAGCCGAGACCTTGCCACCAGGCTAGCACATACTCAATGAGCTTCAATTTTCAAATGTTCTAGATGACAGTCTAGACAAGAATATACATTAAGAGTAGGACCTTGTATGGCAGAGTGAAAGGTTCAGTTTTTTTCAGTGAAATCTTCTGGTATTTTGATGTTGGCAAACTTCAAATCAAATTCTTTCACTGTTAATTTTTTTGCAACTTTCTATACATAAATATTTTTCCATTAACAATTTAATACAAAATACTTAAATTTTGCAAGGTATGCAGTTTTCCCAATTTTGATAGGCAGACTTCACAGTGCGATACTGGATCTTATTCAACATAATTAAAATTTTAAATTCAAATATTACATTAAAGAACTATCTTGATGCAGTATCTTATTTTTGTAATAACCAAGTAGATCTTTAATAACTAAGAAACAGTGAAATATTCCTTTTTTCCTCTTGTAAAAAGAAATCCCTACTAAATATGTTTTGATTTTTAAAATTATTATTTTATGATAATTCTGTTTCATATCGATTCAAAATTGTTTTCATTGTCAGAAAATTTTGTTTAATATTTTTTGAAAATACAAAGCATTTTTTTAAAATATATATATATATGTTTTACCTACTAATTCATTTTTCTACTTCTCTATTCAAGTGCCTCATTTTTTTCTCCCTTCTTTTTGTATAAGGATTATAAATCAAGTTGTCTATTCTCCCCTATTGATCTTGCCATATTTCATTTGATCGGCTTTTAGAAAATATAATGAATAATTTAAACAACATAGCCTTTTTTGGTTTCATTTAAAGCTATTATCATTATATCCAGATGGGAACTAATTTCTGAAGTACAATACAAGCCCAAATATTCATCTTTCTTTTGCCCTGGCTTGAATTTGATATTTTCAACCTGGTTGTGCCGATTTATAATTTGATATCAGTACATTTTGCTTCAGTACTAAAAAGATAAGAAATTAAATAGGAGTGAAATACTTATAATCTTCAATTTGTGCAATTTTCTTTAAAAAATGTGTATAATCTTCTTTCAAGCCCAGCCAGATTTGAACACAGCCAGCTCATGAAGTCTCTAAACGTTGGTTTCTTTTTCTGCCAGCCTGATCAACAAAGCAATTTTAATTTTACTATACAATGAAACTGGAGATAGTTAACAAGGTACTACAAAAGGAAATTCTTTGTAACCAAGTATATTATCAAGAAACAAAGAAATGAAAAGCAAAATACAAGGGTCAATCACCTGTGAAGGTCATCCAATGAAGGCAAAACTATAAAATGCCAAACATAATAGGTGATAAAATATCTGATTGTGCCCATGAATTTATAATGAACAGGAAATCTGCTTTTTTCTACAGAAAATTCAACTAACTCTGAAAATATATTACATTAAGAAAAAAAAAATTAAACAATTCAAACTTTTTAAGAACTAAAACTCTAGAATGTGAAAACTTTATCGTAGAAAACGCACAAATTTGATTAATAGAACTACAAATTTAAAGCTATCAATAAAAAAAAATACAAAAAGCAATCATCAATAACTATTTTTCAAAGAATTAATACTGAAGTTTGTGCAAACCATTATATAAAAACAACAAAACCAAGAAGTTATAAACACAAATAGTTTTAAGAAGAAAAATATTGATACTTCGCAAACTTCAAGCTAAAATTATTCAGATACATCAAACAGACATTTAGATAGCAATTAAATGCACTGAAAAGTGAGCTAATATAAAAATTTAAGCAAAAATTGCATAATCAAGGGATATAGTTTTAAATTTTATCTGAAGAAAACTACTAATAAAAATGATAACTACTGGATATGCTTCATGTTGTTACAACTGAAATGAAACAAAATTAAACCAATGCCTTTTAGTTTATGATCCATAAAAAATGAAGCAAAACCGATAATCAACTTTAACAATCAAAGAAAAGTGTGACTTTATTGTTTCACTCAATAATGAAAATGGTTTGAATTTTATAACTTGAACAGTACTTCTACTACTATATCCGGCAACAAATTTTCAAAAATTAGTTAGAAAATAGAGTATGAGGTTATTTTTTGAGTTTTAGCCTGGTGTGCAAATTGTTTTTATGATTATTCTTTCTGAAGTTATTGATCAAAGAGTTGAAATTTTGCTAATTTACAATCAAAATTCAAATAAATTCATTCTTGTGTATATCATCACCATCCAAAGTACATTTCTGGCAAAATTTGGTGACTATAGTTTCAAGTAGATCACCAACAAATATGTATTCACGCATCAACTTTTATTAATATTAAGATATATATTTGGGAAATCACTCTGTACTCCTTTATGAAATCGCAACCTCATATTTTGCATGCCGTTGGTAACATCTTCCACGAGATTAGTCAGTAATGAACAATTCTAAAACAAAGAATAGGAGAAACTGGCTTAGTTCATGAATTTTGATGGCATTGAATAAGTTTTAGGGATATCTTCTATTTTTAACAGAAAAATCAAATTATCTATAAATAATTAAACCCAAGAATGTTTTACCCATAAAACTACTCCTACTAAGTAAGAATTGTATTTCATGATGAAAAAGTAAATACAACAAATGAAATTTGTCCTCCAATCACTTCCCAGCCCAAACTGTAATATATATATTGAAATTTTTTAAAAGAAATACTTCATGTTTAAAATTATCCAAATTACTTAAAATTATTCATTTATATCCATATTATGTTGTCACCTAGCAATATGTAAGTGATGACATCTGGTAATTATTAAAAGGAGATTATTCTTGCAATGGCAAATAGCACTTCCAAGCCAGAAAAGGTTAAGTAAAATCAGCAAAAAATATCTCACCGCCCATGTTTTTAAAAAAAATTATATTGTCTCTGCCTCTATACTTGAAGTTATATACAGAAAATTAGGGATGTAGCAACTATTCAGTATTTGGCCAGACAGAATAAACATATTACTCGGTGGAATAATTTCAGGAAAATAATTTTTTTTAAAAATGTGCTTTTGTATATATTTAACAAAGAATATTGTGCAGAATTATATTTCAGTATATTTATTATCAATTTTACATATAATTTATCACATTAAAGCCTGAAATTATGATCCAAGAATAATAAATTATCAGCGTTCATAGGAAAAAGTAAGTTCTTATATATTACCAGATTTAGAAAATAAATGATTGTCATCATCGATTGAAAATAAATGATGTTTTTAAAAAGTGGATATTCGGCTCCCGAATATTCAGTATTTGGCAATTCAACCTAGGCACTATTGCCACATCCCTACAGAAAATTAAGCACATAACTGTTTAGATTTCTTTCCTACTATTTAGATGGCATATTCTTATGGGAATAAGTTGTTTCGATTACAATAAGATGACACCCAATATGATGGTGATTGGAAAAAAGAACATTTTCCAGTGGAATATTACCCTTTTTCCAATCATCCGTTCAAATGTTTATATTCAAATATATATTATGCTTGCAGAAGATAAAAGATATTTTCTTGCTTAATTTGCAAATCTTGGAAATTTTTCCACCAATTAAGTGGACACTCCACCCCAGCTATAGAAGTTCTTTATCAAAATAGAAACTACTTCTAATAATTTTAATTTATCCGCTTAATTTTCTTCTGTGTTTGCCATTGTCATGCTTTGCAATGGTGATTCTTTTATTCCCAAAATGAAGAGGGTTTCTCATTTTGTATTATCAGAATGAAAATAGTTTAAAATATTGCAAAAATGCAACAAGATATTAACATTTTTTAAATGTACAAATAATAAATAATGTTTTATTAATCTTTAATTTTTTTTATTTAAAATTTGAGAAATAGTTTATTTACAATAAAAACTAAAATGTTTTTAAAAAGTGGATATTCGGAAATTCAACCTAGGCACTATTGCCACATCCCTACAGAAAATTAAGCACATAACTGTTTAGATTTCTTTCCTACTATTTAGATGGCATATTCTTATGGGAATAAGTTGTTTCGATTACAATAAGATGACACCCGATATGTGTACGTATTCCATGCAGCTTTTGCATTGAGCTATAAAATCTATGAATGACTTTTGTTTAACCCTTTAAAGAGTCATTCTTTTTTCTCGTAATGGCATATAAAAAATAATTTTAGGGGATTCAGATTGACTCAAGGAAGATTCACTTGGATTCTTATTTAAAATTAATTTGATTTATTAATTAAATATCAAATTAAGACTTCATTATTGCTTGAGATAAAGAATTGAAACATCTAGGGTTTTGTTTAATTCAAAAGTCTGGTGAGAACTTACACCAACCTTCTTTCAGTGTTAGGTGTTGACACATTACTACTTCAAAATAGTGAAAAACATTATAAGCAGTCAAAGTGTTATTAAGAGTATTTTGGTTCTTGAAGTTATAAAAAGACAGGAGCTTTAATGAGAGGTGGTAAAATAGCTTATTTGAAATTGGATGAATTTGGTGATAAGTATGCTTCCCATTTCCTTAGAAAGGGTTAAAAATATGAGAATTTAAAACATGGACAAATCAGTTAAGAGGCTAAATCAAGAGTTATTTTAAGATAGGTAATATCTAAAATATAGATTAACATAATCTATTCAATCAGTAACTGGCTAACTATAAGGTTTTGACTTTTTACACGCAATGTTTTCAAATAAAAAAAATATTTTTTACTTTTCTCTACAATGTCAATAACAACAATAAACTTTAAAAACTTTTAGCAAGGTGGAGAGGGGAGAAACCACTGTTCATTATAAATAACCCAGGATTTAATCAACAATTTAAAGCACTACTCAAAAATTCCATAGAATATTTTTGTCTATATTTAACATTTGAATCAGTACCCATTACATATTTAAATGACTTTGAATTTTTACAAAATTCATTATTTTTCAATTAATGACTTCAAAATAATTAAAAAAACTTTCCACAAAATAAAAACAGAATGCCCTTTACAGATTCAAATGCAAAGTGAGGGGAAAAATAACACCTATAAAACACCTCACAAAACCTAAAATTCCAAAATTTTTTTTAAGAATATGCATTAAAATAAAATAAAAAGTACTTTGCATCTCAAATATTTATGTTCTAATTAAAAATAATAAAACAAAATACTAACAGCGCCAGATGAACAAAAGAATGTGGGATCATTCAACTGTAATTTCAATAGAATAAAAACAATCCGTTAAAAACATAGACAAAAATACAATAGTTTTTATTATGAAATATTCTAAACACATTTTTTCGTGAACAACAAAATGAAGACAATATTTTTAACAAAGGAAAAGAAACAACACATTGATTTGGATAATTTTAATAAAAAGTCCATATTATTCTGGTTCAAACACTTTTGTAAAATATACAGAACAAGAATATGGATTAACATTCACTATTCTTGGAAAGATTCAATTTGTTCCAGAGGGCCTGAAAAACAAATGTTATTTATTTAAGCATAGCATTAAACAAACATTAAGAAAATATTGACAATTAGATATTTATTAGGAATTGTAGTATTAGAGGTGATGCAATTTTTATTTGTTACAAATTAGTGTCAAAAGCAGTAGGTTGCGTTGCATGTATTCTATCATGTATGTAACTTTCTTTGTACACCAGCACTTTGTAAAGAACTTCACCAAATAAAGAAGTGTTTGTGACTTTCTGAGTTTGTCCATCTGCAAATGGTCCCCTCAACAATCTATTGTTTATTCGTAATAATATATTAGAAAAATAAGTTACTTGGCTCTTTAAGGGCACATTATAACTTCATTAATATTTAAAGAAATTAATTCATCTGGGCCTTATAAATGTTAAATATATTGAAAAAAAAAATGCACCACTTGAAGAGGAGGTGACTGGTAGTTTAAAGGTGAAGCCACCACTCATTTGGGAAACACAGAATTATTCAATTTTGAAAAAAATTTAAAACAAAACATATATTAATGATTATTTTATAGGCAGCTACTTTTTAAATTCTCATATTTACTCAAATCAATTAACTATAAGAAATATGATGACAAATATTTTAAAGTGCTAGTTGTATTTCATAATTTCTGATCATTCGATACAAACCAATACTAAACATAGAATACTTAATAACAGAGTACTAAAATACAAAGTTGCTGAAACTAATGTTGATTTATTTCACAAAAAATATACATACAATTTTTTTCATGTTAAATACCACATCTAAACAGCTCAATATGAAAAAAGGCTAAACAGAAGGGAGTTTCCCAATCTTTTAAATTTTATTTTCAGAAAAGACACTTTCCTGAATGGAATGGACAGAAAACACTTTGAAAACCACTTACCAATTTGACAAATATAAAAAAAAGAAAATGAAAACTTACTTGGCCCATTCTACACTTAAAATAAGGTTATCATAACCAAATCCATCAACGCTTTGTATAGCCCTAGCAGCATCTTCACGACGATGGTAACTGATGAAAGCGAAACCCTAAATTGAATAAAATAATCAGCCATAAGTACAATGTTGAGGAAAGGGCATATAATTGATAGTATAACTTTTATCATTTCACTTTCAAAAAGAAGAATGTAATAATGTTTAGGACAGCCCACAAGTGGCCTAGAGGATTGAGAAAATGCATAGCTGAGGAACATGAATTGGAGGAGAAAGGACACAAGTCAATTGTTTAGTTATTACTCCGATAGTGGATGAAGTAACAAAAAATTTGTTTTGCTTGTCAAATAAAAAAACGCAAATTCTAAATTTCAAATAACATTTATTACTTATTTTTAGTTTAATAGATATCATCAGAATGAAAGTAAAAACAAAACTCCATCAATTTTCAAAATTGTTGCCAACAAAAATAAATATAATAAAAATAAATACACGATATATATATAAAAAAGATATTTATAAAAAAGAGATAAATATCGCCTGTGCTGATAATTCAGCCACTACAAGTCCGATTGTGCTCTTAGCCAATATTATCCTAAAACTGGTAGCATTTTAGCAACGATTTGCTCACTATAGTCAAGTAGATTGCTAGAAGTTCTCCTTCAAGTAAAACGGAAATGAGGACCAGTTTCTTCAAAAAGTTCTAGAGGTAAGCAACCTGTCCCATTATATTGGAGTTGAGCCCAAATTCTACCTCGGGACTCCAAGATCACTTTAACAAAATAAGATGCCACACATTCCTTTTATTATCGGCCAAGGACTCATGGACGTGGCTTGATAAACTGACCAAGTGAGATTAGCATTGCTTTATTTAAGGTAGATTATTATTCAGTATCAATCAAAGGACTTTGAGATTAATTTTAAAAAATGTGGGGGAGAGAGACTGGAAACAATGCTCTTAAAATTGAAAAGATAAAAAATAGCAATAAAAGATATCGAAGTTCTTTTTCACTGCTAAAATTATATTATTTTGGTTCAAAACTACAGGAAATAATTTCCATCGAGAAACTTGTATCAAACAAAACTTACTTTAGACTGTCCAGTGGATTTATCTTTGGCCAAATAAATTCGAGCAATTGTTCCGAATGGCCTAAATAGTTCTTGCAGATCAGAGTCTCTGACATCCTCAGAAAGATTTGTAACTCTAATAGTTGGAGTTTCATCTGTAAAAGAAAATTGAAAAATTTAAACTTTGAAATCAGCATATTAATATTGAATAAATAATTCTTACTGAAATCACTTGTTAAATCTTTACAGTTTACGAATAATAAAGACCACTTCATCAAATTATCCATTTACCTACTTCCAAACATATCCATATTTAGTGATACTTTGTGAAGTAA
This sequence comes from Araneus ventricosus, assembly GCA_013235015.1. Lineage (NCBI taxonomy): Eukaryota > Metazoa > Arthropoda > Arachnida > Araneae > Araneidae > Araneus > Araneus ventricosus. The sequence goes on from BGPR01002992.1 coordinate 62,405, forward strand.
TCATTGAATATTTCTAAGACATAGAAACTCATTTCTTTTAGGCTATACTAGAGTGCCTACTTAGTTCAAGGGGGAAAAAAAAATCACCATCATGGTTTTCTTAATAAATAAATCATTATCTACTAAGCAATATTTCAATTTTTTTTAAAAATCATAGTTTACACTGTGAGTCCCAAAATGTGAATATGGTAGTTTTGAATTTAGCCCATGCTACATCAGCAAGTAATTAAAAACAATTAAAAATGAAGTTTTCAATCACATAATATATTTTTAAAATACCCAGAAAATACACCAGATGCAAAATAAAAATACCTCGTCTCGACGGCGTCATTGATTCTCCTCGTCTATTGGCTCCTTCCCTCATGCTTGGAGGTACATACTTGCCAGCTTTAACTTTTTCCTCAACCTGAGGATTGGTGGTAGTAGTTGTTGCTAAAAAGAACAAAATATCCCAAAGTTAAAATCTTAAAAGTAGGTAACATATTAAAATTTTAAGTATGAAATTTAATTTCCAACAGTTTTTTTTTTTTTCAAAATGTACAGTATAAAGAACAATTCCTTTGGAAAATTGAAAAAACCTAGCTGACACTTTTGATGGACAAATTAAACAAATATCAATGAAAACATTAAATCACTGTGGTCAGATTAATGGGATGGTTAAGAAACCATTTAAATCTAGAAAAATGCCATGTAGTAAAAAAACAATTTTAAATAATTCAGATACATAAATTTTTAAACACATTTAATTAAATTCCACAGTTTTAATGTATTATTTATTAAAAACAATAAAATTTAAATAATATTTTCTTGCATCTTTTTGAAAAGTTACCAATACTTTTTGGTTTCTCAACATTTATTTAAAACAGGAGGGCAATGGTTTATGGAATGTAAAGAAATTTCAGGAAGTTATTCGGGTATTAAGTAAATTTGTATTACAAATAGACTTAAGACAGCTATCTATATATGTGTTACCGTTAAAGTATATAATGCAGTTATTTCATAGAATACCTAGTTATTCCATGAAATAACTGATCGTGTCCGTTAAAGTGTGTAATATGTTATTAATTTGACACTTTAACTAGTTATTCTATGAAATAACTAGGTATTCTATAAATTAACTAATGAGAGACAGTTAAAGTGTAAAATAAACAATATATCTAAAATGAAATTAAACTAATGATAGACAATTAAAATGAAAAAGAAGCAATTTATCTAATCTATGCAGCGTATAAATGGTATTTATGGAAACGTACAATAAAATCATTTGTTAGAACAAGGATTACTAAAATGACACTTGGAATTACAAAGAATATTATTTCTAAAACAAAAAGATTTTTTGTTGACACACTGGGTTTTACACGAACATTTTTTTAAATCCCTGACCAGTACCTAAACTTTGAGCTGTAGCAACCAACCGGAGCGATATTTCTACATCCGGTACTTCTTCGATTTTAATTCGTGCGAGATATATGAAATAGATTATTTTACACTTTAATGGGCTGCAGATCGTTATTCTATGAAATAACTAGTTAAACCATGAAATACAAGAGAGTTTTACACTTTAACGGACACGATCAGTTATTTCATGGAATAACTAGGTATTCTATGAAATAACGGATTTCATACTTTAACGGTAACATATGGATCCCAAGATATATAAATTTTAACTACAAACACACACTTCTTCTAATATATAGGAAATTTCCAAACTTTTTTGTGTGAACATTTAAGTTCAAATACATTTCTCTTTGTTAAAATTATATAGACAATTATATGTCAATCTGTCTTAGATAATTGGAAGAGGAAGACCAACAAGATACAAATTACCTTATTGGATAATACTAAATTTTTTTTACAACTGGAAAATAAAAATTAGTTTCAAAGCATTTGATTTGAAATTTATTATAAAAAGGTTTTCTATAAACTAATCAGTTAAGTATGTACTGCTTAGCAAAAAAAGCTATTGAAAAAAAAAATTATAACAGAAAAATTTTGTAAAATTCACTTCTAGCAGCAAGAAAACTTTGCAAAAGATATAAAATCAAAGAAACGAAAATTCAGATAATTTTTATGAGTTAAAACATAAATGAAAAATTAATAGCTATGCTAAAAAAATGAAAACAACAGGGATAAGGTTTTTTTTTTAAATTTAATTTTCAAAACAAGCTACTTTTGGTTCATGGCACTTGACTAAAAAAAATTCCCATTAAAAAATGACATTCATACTCAGAATAATGGAAATTTACTTAGTAATGAATTCTGATTTGTAAAACAGATATATTGATTCGCATATGAATAATCTTTAAATAATAAACAAATAAAAATCTATACATAATTAAAGCACAATATGTGTTGCTTATGCAAATCTCCAATTTTTGTCTAAGATGGATGAATCTTATTCTTAATGATACCAAAGGAATACCATCATGAAATTTGGCATAAATGTTGCTAAAATGAGGTTAAATAAAAAATATTTTCTTTTCAAAGGAATTAAAAATTCTGATTTTGAGTCTTAAAAATTATTTAAAAAAATTAATTTGGTCATGCTATATATTTTATGAAACACCATAAAAAACTGAACAAAATGACACAGATTTCAGCTCTCTATGTCAAATAGTTCTTGAGTTACAATCATACAAAGACTATGAAATTTTCAAAACGTCATAGACTCATAACTCAGACACAAATGGTTCAAATAATCTGAAAATTTGTAATTTTGGATGATTTCACATGGAAGCACCCAGATACAGCTTTAAATTAAGAAACAAACAAAACTATAGAATTATATAGATTCCATAGACCTTTATAATAAATGTTAAATTTTTATTAAAAAAAATTTATGATTTAAGTAATATTACAGTAAAATACTTACCAGGTTTAGCAGCCTCTTCTTTAAGCAATTCAGGCAAACTGCCCAACTTATCTTTATATGGACACTGAGTGGTCCAGTGATCATCTTTACAAATACGACATTTCACCATCTTCTGGCCCTTCAATTTTGCCAGAGGATCTTCTTCTTGTCCTTTTTCCTCCTGTATAAACAAATTTAATGGAACATTGTGAGAATCAAACTCATAAAAAGAATTTTTAGTTACCAAACAGTTTTCCAAAACTATAAATAGAAAACATGAAATTAAATAAAACTCAACACTTAATACATAGATAAGTAATGATAAAATATTTTAAAGGCATTTAAAATACTAACCTCTTTATTTGACAGGAATTGCATAAATATTTCTTCACATACTATGGTATTAGAAGGATTGGGCCCAGGAGGATCATTAGCAGCTAGGCCGAACTTCTTCCAACCCTTTAAAGAAATTTAATAAAAAAATTAAGATTATCAGTAAACTAGATATTGGGAGGGAATAAGAAGAAAAGAATCTTACTTTTCGATAAGCAATGGACTTGGAAACCATCTTCCTTTCAATTTTATAATGTCTAATGATCTAAAAGAAGAGTAAGATATAATAAACATCCCTTTTAAAGTCAAGTAATAAATAAAAACACTATTTATGCGACATAACATTTTTTATGTTGTTTATGACATTTTGATAGGTAAATATATATATATTATTTTATCATTATACCTTTTTAACTAATGGACTATGCAATAAAGTAGAAAGTAAAATTCAAATCAAGAAAGAATTAATTTTGAAAATGTCCAACAGAAAAATTAAGAGAAAATATTATATTGAGTTAAGTAACTGCCTAGTTAGAAGCTTCTTACCTAGCCTTAAAACCAATATTTGTGCAATAATGTGATTAATAAAATAGTCAAACATTTTTAAAGACAAATTAATTTTGGAAAAATTATGCTAATTCTTTTTGAAACCTAAAAAGAGAGTACATGAAAAAAGTACATGAAAAATGCAGCAAAATTTACAAAAATATAAGCAAATTCAAATAAAAAAAATAACTATCATTTCAATGCAATTATCAGAAAAAACACATTGGTAACAAATATATGTTGCAGGTAAAACCTCTATTACTGCAAGGAAAGAAACAGCTATATAAGTGATCCTTTCTCTGAATAAACAAAATCTTAAAGATTGAAAAGTCCCACATAATGTATGGGGAAAAAGTCTAGAAAATGCCTTTGAAAAAGAAAATCAAAATCTGCTTCTGTTCCTTCTTGGTTGATAATCTGATAAAATATATCTCTTAAAAAATAAATAAAAATACTGCTTAAAATAAACTATACATATCAATTCCAAATATAAATAAAAGTCAAAATCACAATATTTCCGAGATGGAAAAGAATTATTTTTCAAGATAAAATAATAAACTGAATTTATTTATTCAGATCTATGTCATTCTGCTTTAGATATATTATAACAAAATCGCATTAACAGCAGTAATCAAAGTTGTCTGTAATTGTTTTAAAAAGAAATAGGGATGTAACGAATATTCGGCTGGTCGAATACTAAACAGGTATTCAGCCGAATTTTTCAGGGTAATAATTTTTTAAAATGCGCTTTTAAATGTATTTAATAAAGAATGTTGTAGAATATTGCAGCATTTATTAAAAAATGTCCTAACATTTACTTAATTTTAAATAGCAATGTACATAAGTGTATTTAATAATGTTGTGTATCATTTATCATTGCAAAAGCTTGAAATTATGCTGTAAGAACAATAATTGTTCAGAATTTTCAGGAAGAAATCTGTTTTGTTTGGCTTCATACATATATATTACGAACTTCAGGAAATAAGTACCAAGTATATACTGTGCTTCCAGGAGTTAAAAGATACTTTTTTTGGTAAATCTGCAAATTTTTCCCCCCCCCCCCCCACCAATTAAGTGCCATCATATTCTAGCTTCTCGAAATTTTTATAAAAACAGGAATTTACTTCTAATAACTTCCACTGAATTTTCTTTTGTGTTTGTCATTGGAACACTATGTAAAGATGACTTTTTTACTTCTGTTTGGCAAGTCCAAAATGAAAAGGGTTTCACACATTTTATTGGAAATAAGATATTTAGAATATAATAAAAAATGCAGCAAGGTGTTAATATTTTTTAAATATGTGCAAATAACAATTAAAAAAATCAATTTTTTTCCCAATTAAAATTTGAGCAGTATTTTATTTAAAATCAAAAGTAAAATCTTTTTAAATCAGTCGCTGAATATTTGGTCTGAATTTCGGCTGAATATTCGTAACATCCCTAATAAGAATATTACAGAATTCATTAAATGAAAGTAAAAAAAGAAGATAAAAAAAGAATATAGATTTGAAGAAGATATTAGGGGGGGGGAAAAAAAATCAAGAGTTGACTGTTGATGACAGAACAGACCAAAACAGAAATGCTTAAAATTTGTTTGTAATATCTGCATATCCGTGTAGTTCTACTATTAAAAGAACAAAAAAGATGTGAATTCTGCAAAAATACTAGTTTTAAATTGGGAGGTTTTTTTGTGTATGTATTTAACAAAATAACTTCTTGAGAATTCAAATTACATTTGAAATGTTTTATCAAAATTATTATTTTAAAAATTTTTAGCTAATTTTGTCAGAGCTTTTTCTCTTTCATTAAGATAAAGATTTTATGGCTAGAGTAGTAATGGGTAGTTTTATCACCAAGCATGCCGTAACTGGACAAATGCAATAGTTTGGCCAGGCGGTCATTCAATTATTTGCTTTCCTTTGTGCATCCTTTTCTGGTTGTAAATGTAGACAATGTAACAGTAATTATCTGAGAAATTATAAGGAACAAAGATTAATGGCAGGTGTGGAAAAAAGTGATTAGCACCTCCTAGAGATGTATAAAAATGTTTAACTCTTTCACATCGAGGAAGATGGTCCAGAGTGGCCTAGAAATTTCAGCTTAACATCGATAAAAGCCGGTCTGAGGGGGGTTGGCTTCTTTTGATGGGAGGTTCTGAGAGCGCGTTGGAGATAAATGGGATAGGGGGTCTAATTATCCTTACCCATGACACCCCATTTCTGTGTGCCTTAAGGGAAGGTTATAGCAGGGGTGGAATAAATGACCACTCAGATTAGGAGAGTCCAATTTATGTTTCATATTCCCCAAAAGTCCCAATGTTAAAGGGGCTAAGGGAAAAAAGTCACCTCAGGATTAAAGAATTAAGATCACAGAAAGGGGCATATATCAACTGAAGACTCTTGAACAGTTATTCGACGCAAGAAAAAGTTGAATTAAAAACTTTGATGCAGCAATCAGTATTAATTTTTTCCCTCTGTTTCTATGGTATGACCAAGTTTAATGTTCGCATCAATTTCATTAAGTCAAGTTGGACTTGTTATCTTTATGATGGACCATATGAAATAAACCAATGTCAGTAGTTTAGATTGTAATTGCTGAAATTTGTGTCATTTAGTTTAGTTTTTTTATGGTGTTTTATAAAATATATAATGTGACCAAGTTATTTAAAAACTTTTTTATTTAAAAAAATAAACTTAAATTTCTTAAAAACTCAAATTTGAAATTTGATTTTTTTGAAAAACATACGTTACTCAACCTCATTTATAATTATGAAATATGAAAAATTTAAAAAATTCAGAACTTGGAAACAAATGGTTTAAAAAAAATCTGAACATTTTTTCATGAAATATAATAATGGAAATAATCAAAATCCAAAGACCATTTTGGCCATTGGTTGATTTGGTGTGGAAATTATAAACCCTGACATAATTTTATCTCTTAGGAGTTGCTGTGGACTCTACGATATGCCCGTAATAAAAATAAAGATTTCTGTTATTCAGTGACAACTGAACTTTCATTCTACAGTAAAGCATTCATTATTACAGAAGACAACAGAATAGGATTACACAGAAGACAACGGAACATTTTGTTACAATAAAAAAAAAATATCTTTTTATATTAAAAGAGTAAACTTTGTAATTAAACATGTGAATACACAAGTAATGAAAATTAATTTATGTTAACATATTTATTGACAAATTAACCAAAAATAATGATCAATATGCAAATATTAAAAATAATTTTTCATACCTTGACTTTTTTCCCTTCATCATTCACTTTATATTCAGTCACAACCTTCTTATCACCATGTATAACTTCACCAGCAGGAGTTAAATCAGCTAAAAATTAAAAATATTAAAAGATGAAATTTAATTCAAAACAATAAAGTGTATATAAACAGAGAATCAATCCAGAAATATAGTTATTAATTTTCAGATAAATTCAATTCAGATTTGAATAGTTGACATGCCAAGTTTTATCTTCAAACCTTTATGTAGATTTAATTACACAACAAAATGCATATAACACAAGCACCAACAGGTCTTTTTTCTCTTTTAAAAAACTAAAAAGCATTCAGAAAAGTATGAGAGAATTATACTCTAGAATTAGAAAATTGATACAAATTACAAAATTTATTTCATGACAAAGTGGCTAGGAATGGGAAAAACCCAACAGTTAAAACCAAAAACAAAATTTTTTTGTTTCAATTAATCCTTTATTTTTTGTTGTCCTGGCTATAACCAGTTTTTTTGGTTGGTATCTACAAGTTGGAACACACAGATTTCATCGCCAATATGGTTACCTGAGGAATCGAGCGGATTAGTTCCATTGGCAACCCATCGGCTAGATTGCTTACGTCATGGCAAGCGTTTTGCGTGATTTGAGTTGTTTGCATACTACGCAGACTATTAAATATTTAATTAAATAATAAAATGTATTTTAATTAGTATGATTTCAATTAGTAAATAAATGAAAAATAGAACTTGGGTTTATTTAGTGATTATATATTTTTCCGATCATATAATTCAGAGATTTTTCTTTGCCTTGTAATGAAAATCGTTTGCATGGAATTTTTGAAGTTGTACTTGTTTTGAACGCTACTAAGGGCAAATATTCTGCTGCTCCATTAGAGTAATTAAAAGAAGCTGATTCTGTACATTCACTAAGCTAGTGAAGCTACTAGGATCCCACTTTGCTGAAAGCGAAGCCGCCTTTTTTTTTTTTTTAAGTTAAAAAAATTTGCCCGGTACCCACTTCAGATCGCGAGCGCTATTTTTCCTGCTTCATTAGAATAATTAAAAGTAACATATTCCGTACATTCAATGAGCTAGGAAAGCTAGTAGTTCTGTTGAAATTCTACATTTAAAATGGGAGATAGTGCAACGACAAACCACAAACGCAATGGGTTCGAAAAAAGATGAAACGATTAACTCTTAACTGTGACCTATGCACGTTTGTTTACCATCTTGCTTTGGTGACTTGGCGCGATGGCGCCGTTTTACTAAGAGTGTGTTCCAACTTGTAGATTTCAACCGTTTTTTTTTTTTTTTTAAAACCCAATAACTGGTTAAAAATAACTGGCAAAATTTGGAAAAGAGATAAAGTAAAGAAATCAGGCTACTGCTATTCAGTGGGCAGTGTTTTTTTTTTAGAAAAAAAAAGTCCGAATTAATATTCTAGTAACCCTATGTTAAGTAGCAAAGATGGTGCACTGGTTATGCACATGTGCTAATAGGGCAGTTTCGATTTCAAGGCGATTGCTGAAATGCAATACTTCTGGTTCAAACAGTACCAACAATATACATCTCCAACATGTTGGAGTTTATTGCCCTATAACCTCCCGGGTGACATAACCTACCATATGTTATTTGAGTAAAACCGCTAACATTAAGTGCTTAAGTCTCAGCTTATCCCACCATTAAAAATGAACCAAGGATGATTTCTAGTGCAGTCATTTAATTGGTGTCAGAAATATTGAATATTTTAGTGCTTTCGATGGGGCCACTAAGGAAATTTTGGGAGGCGAGTACATAACAAGAAGCTTTGTTATCCCCTTTAGTGATCATAGAGAGTGCGTTAAAAATCTCAACCCTAAACATAATGCTGCCAAAATCTATATCAAAAGCTTTTGAGATCCTTAAAGATAAGAGTGCAAAAATACAGAACCCTCTGCTGTTCCACGATTTGTTCTCAGATCCTCGCCATATTATCGAAAGAGTTTTTATGAATAGATAGGAGAATATATATTGTGCAATGGGTGGATTTCCTTTAAATATGCAACACCCCCATTTTTCTATAAAATAAATGAAAACTGGTTATATTAGACAGTTATAACTGTCGGGTTAAATCGGAGGTGAAAAAAACCGGAATAACCGAAAACTGGTTGTTTTAGCAATAACTGCCATCCCTAAAAAAGTCTAAATTGTATTTATTTGTACATTTCCTTGAAAATATCTGAAGTAAATATTCTTCAGACAAAAAAGCATCAAGAATATTTTAAACACTTAGGAAGCTTATTTCTCAGAGAAGTATGCTCCAAGATGTACAGGGATTTATACGAAGTTCACAAACTCAAAGATTCTTAATCTCCATTAATAATTTTTGCTGAAAGGTAAGTGGCACTACAATTTACAACTTTAGCCTTTGGATTGTACCTATTTAAATTTCATTATCTGCTAATGAAGTTTTATAGATATTGAAGCATTAATCAATAAATTAAGGAAGTTACATGTACTATTGCTATTACGCTAGGTTTAAAATAACATGATCTTTATCATCAGTTCCAAAAAAGGCGTTCAAATTGCATATTCGGTTTCTTCACCATTCTATGATGCAAAAAAAAAAAAGTTGTGACGAATTCGTGGGCCCCCCCCCCAACTGTGTTAAGGAATGAATGGCATATGTTACTGGTGCTTCATGTATTTTTCTCCCCCACCTGTGTTAGGACAAATACAAGAAAGTTTTGGAAAGACCACGCCTGTAGGTTAATTTAGTTTTTTTTCAAGTTATTACTTAATCTGGAAGACCTTATGTCGGAAACCACCAGAGACTGAACTTAACTGGAACCAGTTTTAACTGAAGAGAACTTTCCTTCCCCGCCACCAGGGTTTTGTTTACTTGCTCTTGTTTTGGCGGCCAACTATGCTACGCGCATTTTTGTAATCCACATGCCACATAACCGAGATATTTCAGATTAGATTAAAGCCACTCCAGTATGAAGCAAATGAGATACAACCAAACAAAAGTAAGAACGTAACACCTTATATATTTTTTTCACTTCCCAAAATATTCTAAGGAGAAAACCTTTATGGCTAAAAAAAGTTCATGGTTTTTATATATCAAACATTGTATCGAAGCATGGCAGTATGACATAATCAAAACAAAAAAAAATTAGTAAAAGCATACGATTATTATCCTCTATCTGAAATCTCCATTTTTACAAACCTGAGAACAAAAGAAAACATCCAATTATATATTCAATAATTTTCCCTTGGTCGATACATTATTTTCAGGAGAAAATGTCTAAATAAAACCATATTCATCAGTTTGTTAGTATAGATTTTATAACATATAAACATTCATTTTAGTTTTAACCCTAGGGAAAAGGAAGGTAAAGCCTAATCAGACTGAGGTATAAACGATAAAGAAAGTAAAATAAAGACTTCAAAATTTAATTTCACACAATTTTTCTTATTAGACTAAGTGTACACAGCGAAAAAGTGCTGCAAATTCTTGGCCTCCTCGTTAGCCTTTGACTAAACCACCGCTAGATGCCAAAATACCATAAACTCAATTTAAACCAACTTGTAGCTTATGACACATGCTTTAAACATTTGGTTCAATTTATATAATGACAAATACTCGCATTCCATGATCGAAAAATTAGAAAGTAAATTTTGTCTTGTAAATGGAAAACGAAGTGCAGCAAACCAATGGTAATTACTAGTATTTTAACACAGTAGCAACACCACTAAAAGATCATAATGGTGACTCTCTGCCCTGTGACCAACAAGGTAAAACTGCCCTGCATATTCTTAGCCACCCGCATATTTTTATTCACCATTCTCCTACATGTGGTTGAGCTAGTCTTACTGTTTTATACCCATCTATAAAGTCGTTAATTTTTATATATTGTCCATCTTCTTACAATTTCATGGATTAAATATACTTGAGATTTCAAGTATATTTCATTGTTTCAAGAAGTGTGGTTTATTCACTTAAAAAGTCAATTTCTTGAAGTCTAAAAATAATTCACTTAACATAATTAGTCACTTGCAGTGGTAAAAACAGTCAGGATATAAATAATCAAAATGACTTTTTAAGACATTATAAAGGTTGCATACTTTATTCACATTATATTTCAACTGTTCAAGAGAAGCATTACTATAAATATAACAAATCCATTTACTATGCTCACGATAATTAAACTTCAGGGATTGAAGTAAATTAAAAAAAACTTACCTTCGCCTTGTTCTACTTGATCTGCCCAACTTATCGGTTTTGAACTGAAATTAAAAATAAGACAATATCATGATATAGTTTCTCTAGTAAAATAAGACATTAATAATCAAAAGACTTAAAAAGAACACATGCTTTATGAGGATAGTTTAAACAAACTGAATATAAAAATGAAAAAAGAGAAACACGCCTGTTTAATTATCTAACATCCCGTTTTGGGGAAAACACATTTAATAAACAGTAGCTCAAATCGTACACATGGCACTACATCATACGAGTTAAAACTATTAAATATGTGAAGTTGTTTGAGTAAATACGACGTGAAAACACACAAACTACTTACTCCACAGCGGAAGGCATTATGTTTCTCTTTTATGATATATATTTCAAATTTTTACACGAAATAAATTAATTCCGCTAATCAGACCACATAAACGTAAATGCACAGAAGTTGATGCCAGCTATAAATAAGAACTTTATTTGCAACAATTTGTATTGCCACCCTCTCAGCACAGCAAATAAATAAAAAGCTTTAGAAAAAAGCTGATGTGAAGGGGATGTCTTATGCTGCGCAAATTTCAAGATTTTTCAGTTTTTAATTTCTATTATCTGAATTTTTTCTTCTTTGACAAGAAAACTGGACCATTGTGTGACAGATTTAACGTGCATCAAAGACCATATTCACAGTCGATCTTTGTTAGAATCGGATCTCGAACACACCATCCTCCAGTCTTGCATCCAGCGGGTCTATTCTGGTACCCCCGGTTGGGTTGCCCCTCCTCTCTTCCCCCCCTCTTAACCTCCTCAATTCCTCCCCCCCCCCCCCCCAACCGGGGGTACCAGAATAGACCCCTTTAAGATTCTCCTCACATGGCAGAAAAAGAGAAGCGATTTATTTTGTTATTTTAAATGTATTGCCATAAAATATTTTCTATTTCTTAAAAAATAATTTCGTCATACTCTTTCCATAAGATGTATTTTTATACCATTTACAATATCTGCATTCTGTATAACCCTTCGCCGGCAAGAGTGTGAAATCGGACTAGGGATCAGTCACCAATGGATTCGTTGTTTTGAATTCGGTCAGTATTTGCAGCAAAACGACTCATTCATTATTTATGTGTTTGAAAATATTGAAAGGGAAAGCCGCTTATCATAGAAATTATATTCTGTTTGAAAAATTGGTTTGGTAAGTTCAAAAACTATTTGTTTGATTTAATTACAAATTATTTCGCAAGTGAACTATGCACGATTTTAAGAAAAAGAGTGGCTGTATTTGGATGTGTTTCTTTTTTTTGTCAAGCTAAACTATTTTTTTTTAAAGTGTTGCGATATCCTTCACGTGTTTATTTTTAAAGCATCTAGATTGTTGATAGTAGTATTAACTATCATAATATTATAATCATTACATTTTGCTTGTGTGTATGATCATGCAAACATTAAGGAACTTTGAATATCATTTGAAATTCTGAATTGCACCTGTTTATTATTTAATTGAACTTGAAATTTGTTTAAGTATGTATCATAATAAACTAATAGAGTAATAAAGTTAATCTGTATTTACCCATTACTCTCTGCAAAAATCTACGATAAATATACTGTGTTATTTTTCAAAACTTTATTTAAATTTCAAATGTTATACATTATTCACGAAGTTCCTTAGCTGATGAAAAAAAAATAGGGTAGATGCTCCAGTTTTGGCCACCTTAAGAGAAAATTTGAAATTTCACAGTGGATGACCGTTTAAAGCATATTAAATCATACTATTCTTTAGCAAATTTTATTGGCTTTCTGCTAGTTATAAAATTTTTCTGTAGAATATTTTAGATTTATAGTTATGAATTTTTAAATAAATAAACTCAATTTGCAACAGTTTTGGCCACCTTGCTCCAGTTTTGGCCACCTCTATGCACCAGTTTTGGTCACACTAATATTATATTTTTAACAAACATTTTAATGAATTTTAAGTAAAAATAAATCATTTTTATGCAATATGTATTTTAGTGTATTATTTTCTGTTATTTTAAATGTGATTTTTTTGAGGAATTGATAAAGATATGTAATAATATTTACCTAAGCTGATTTTAGCTGCATATTTTAGTTTAAAAAAAAGAAACAGGAATGCAGAAAACAATAATTCGATTTGGTTGATAAAATACAAACTATAATTTAATTTGGTTGATAAAATACAAACTATATATTCGCATAATTTTTTTTTGATAAAATATGAAACCAAAAATTGGGAGAGGAATAAACTTACATTGCAGAAGCATAGATTTTTAAAAAAATCTTACAAATCAGGAATTTGCATTATTATATGCACTAACAATATCCACAAATATGTATTTTTATAATTTTTAATTGCAGCATTAATCACATTCATCAGAATCATTTTTAAAATGAGAGCAATCCATGCATATAAAAGAATATTCCTCATCACTCGAGTCAGGTTCCCAAGTTGAATTTTTCTAATGTAATGTGAGGTAAACATTCAAAATGGAGATGTTTTTGACATTCCATTTTGAATGGCCTTAACTGCATTACCAACTTTAGATGGCAAGTAGCAAAATTTTTTTATGGAAATGCTACCTGCCTTCTTACTTTTAATTGAAACCCTTACTATGTAAAATTAAAGCAAACAAAACTAAATCAGTTACTTTTATTTTAGAAACAAAACTAAATCAGCTACTTTTATTTTAGAAACAAAATTAAATCGGTTGTTTTTATTTTAGAAATAAAATTAAGTTAGTTGCTTTTATTTTAGAAACAAAACTAAATTAGTTGATTTTATTTCATCCAGATATTCTTAAATTTATGTGATGGCTAAAAACACAATAATGAAGTTATGTGGCCAAAACTGGAACATGTAGTGTTCCACTTTTGGCCACCTGCATGGCCAGAACTGGCACTTATAGTAAATTTAAAGTACTAGTTTTGGCCACCACTCATTTAATCTTAAAAATAATTAATTTTGATATGAAATCAGAATAAAGAGAAAGCTTACCTCATAAACCCTAAGGGTAATCAGTTTTAGATTAATCATTTAATTCTGAGAGCTTCATGATGAAAAACTGCAAATACTTTTTCCCATTGTATACTGAGTATACAATACATGATCATACATTTAATTTTTTTACAAGTCACATGTTTGAGAAAAATGAATCAATCAGATTGAAAATAGTAAATTAAGGATTGTTTAAAGTATTGGAATGCTTCTTATTAGTTAATTTGAAATTACTGGTTAATTATTGGAAAAACAGATCCAATGTGGCCAAAATTGGAGCATCTACCCTATTTGTAGCCAATTTTGAAAGTTTCTTAAATGTTTAATTTTATTGCCAGTAAATAATATTGTTTGTAACATAAAGAGTAATTTTAAAGTACACGGGCCTAATCACTTATATCATACTAAAAAAACTAAAATAGGTTTATGTTTCTTTTTCATGCATGGATTTCATCTCTTGTTTAGTAACGGCATATTCAACGTCTTTATTTTGACTGTATTGTCTTTTGAGTATTGTTATATAGTGCTTCATTTTTTGTTTAATATTATATTGCTAGATTACCTAAAGGAAAAAAAATCAATGTTTCAAACAGTTGAAAATGTTCTGTAGGATACAAATATTCTTTGTTCTCCTGCGATCTATATCAGGAATGATTTAAGTAATAACTCTTTTGTAATTTTCCAAGGACAATTGTGATCTGAGTATACAGATTTTTTACTTTCTCAGATCTAAAATTTATGGTTTTGTGAAATGTATTAATTTTCTTGCTCGTATTTTGTTTTAGAGCAAACATATCTTGCATTTTTAATGCTGTGGAGACTATGAAATATTATTTCTTCTTTTATTGTGGTGAATGTGGTAATGAATGATAAGATTATACAAATATATATTTACTAGCAGTACCCACACGGTGTTGCCCGTGGAATCAGGAGTTCAACAAATTAAAAAAAACAAACGCCCACAATGACACGAAAAAGTTTTGACAAAACAGAAGATAGACATTATTGATTTTTCCGCTTATTTTGCTTCGCGATTATGACATTTGAACTGTAGGAAAACAGTACAGAGTACGTTAATCCAAAACTATATTAAAAAATTGCAACATGAAAATCATTAATAAACAGCAAGAAGCAACTTAAACAACATGTGTTTTTTAAAAAACTTTAGAAACAAGTCAAAAGTATAAAAAATATAAATCAGAACGCGATCCCCTCCACCTAGATTAAAAAATTGTCTATCATGGGACTTCAACAAATAATAATAATAATAAAAAAAACCCGCCCACAATGACACGAAAAAGTTTTGAAAACAAAATCAAAACAGAAGATAGACATTATTGATTTTCCCGCTTATTTTGCTTCGCGATTATGACATTTGAGCTGTAGGAAAACAGTACAGAGTACATTAATCCAAAACTATATTAAAAAATTGCAACATGAAAATCATTAATAAACAGCAAGAAGCAACTTTATTAATTTTCTTGCTCGTATTTTGTTTTAGAGCAAACATATCTTGCATTTTTAATGCTATACTAATTACTGACATATAGGTGCATACAGTAAATTCTCGATTATCCGGCCTTCAAGTATCCGGAAAGCTCAACTAACCGGAAAAATTAGAAAATGGGTTTTTCTAAAAATTTTACATCCCACTTGCGCGCCCACTCTCACCGTTCCATTCAGACGGACAATTTATTTCTGGAATGCGACGTCCGCTCCACACGGAGGGGCGTAGAAGGGGAAAAAAGCAATATACAGTACTGTGATGTACACAGACTTGTTTTATGGGGGGGGGGTCAAAAGCAAAAGTGAGAACCCCCCAAAAAATAAAAGGTCCTCACCTTTCGCCGAAAAACGAGACCTAAAAACAAAATTGACAACCAAAAAAAAGGAAAGGGACAAAATCGGTAAAAAAAGCTCATGGGGGGGTACTCCAGAATGGTAAGTCTCTTTCTTTTCCTTTATTTATTTACTCTCCAAATACTGGCAGGTTGATACCGATTACGTAATAGCACGTGCGGGAGAATTGGAGGCGCGCGTATTGCGCAATAACCCTTGCGATTTTTTAAAAGATAATTAGTTTTGATATTCAATCTGGGATTTGTTTATGATCACTTAAAAGAGTTTTATTATGCTTGCTGAGTAGAATATTTTTCAAATTCTTCGGCTATTTTTATATGTTTATATCTTTACTATCTATATATTTACAGTAAAAATTCGGCTGCAGATCATACTTTTTTTATCATCAATATTAAATTAAAATCGTCATATGTTTTGTAAATACAATGTTATGGAAGATACAGAAGCATTCTTAAAAATTAATTAATGCACATTTCAAAATGACAAAAACAAATTATTCGGCCGAAAAAATCTTAAAAAAAAGGCTACCCCCCACCCACATTTTTCCTGTCACACTCAACTATCTGGACTTTTCATGTATCCGGAAATCGGCGTTTCCCAAGCATGCCGGTTAGTCAAGCTTTTACTGTATTATATTCATTCCAGTGAAAATGGTTACATTTGATGTTTCAATTTTTTTTTCAAAATCAATTGATGTAACTAAAATTAATGTCAAATAATATCAAAAGGATTGAATTTATCTGTATTGTAAAAATTAATTAGCTAAATGTAGCATTAATATCCTATTTTCATAGTTTTTTTATTGGTAATGGGAGATTTTGTCCACTCTGTTACACATTTAAATACTGCATTAGATTACAAAAATACAATTTTATTTTTCAAAACACTTTGTGGAATACAAACAAATGAGCATCTCTTTCATATAAATGCATTAAAATTTCAAGATAAATGTTTCTTTGCATTTTATTGCTATTTTTTGTACTCGAAAATGTAAAGTTTGAAAAAATTCTAGGCAAAAATTAACCTATTACATCAAACAGAGTTAAATAAAATTAGAACTATATTAGGCTGGTACAAATTGCCTAGTTCTAAAACAGATTAAAATCCTAATTTAAAATGTTTTGATTTTTTACTTTAAAATCATAATAAAAACACTTCTATAACAGAGCGGACATGCCTGTTGTAGATTGGACTAATATGCAAGTTTATACAAAGAAAATAGGTAAACAGCATTTTACTTTTATAAACTCGGAATTAAATTAAATTTTTACATTAATATCTTAATCTTTTTGGGAAACATCAATAGCATATGGGAATTCATAATATAAATGTCCACTTCTCAATTTTAAATATTTTTTCTTGTTTTATTTACTATTATTAAACTCATCACTTTAACTTCTCTGTCTTCTTTGATATTCCCATGTCCATTCAACTGGTTCAGTTGCCGTAATGGCTTCAGGTATGGGGACATGGGGTGGCGTTCTGTCTTCTTGGATATCATTTTGAACTATGACAACATACCTATAAGTTAAATTTCTCGGTCTGTCACTCTGAAATTTAATGAGCATGTCTGCACTTTTTTTCACTCACTACTTGACTGATCATTCATTTTTACTTTCTCGTATATGAAGTAAGGTAAATGCTCCAGTAGTGGGCCACTTAAGGGTATTTCCTCAATTATCATCTAAACTTTTGAGAAGTTTCGCTAATCTCTATTTTTTTATGGTTGTTCAAACTTTTATCTAAAATAATAATCACCTGAAATATCAAAATAATTGTAATATAGTTTTTTAAAAAAATTAAAAACTTAGATCACTCCTATGCACCAGAAGTGGGCATAGCAAACTTTTGATGTACCAGAAGTGGGCATAGCAAACTTTTGATGTACCAGTAGTGGGCATACCAAAAGTGGGCCACCCAGATTTGTCAATTGTGCCAAAGAAAAAAGAATAAAATCATTATATTTAGTAATAATAATAATGTATTAACATTATACACTATAAAAATGCAATAAAAATGGCTTGATATAGGTGAAATCGTTTATTTATAGATTCTAGTCACATGAGATTTACATTTTTTCTCTAACAGCCAATTTTTTTATGTAAGGTATATGTTAATTATCGATCTTTCATTTTAAGTTCTGTTTGGGGCATTATGGATATTAAATCTTGATATTTTAACTTGAATAAATCTTTTTTTTCTTTTATCATCTTCCTTCTGCAGCCAGAAAAGAGCCCTTTTAAATGGTGATGGAATATTTTTCGATGGTCCAGCAATGCGATAGTTATTATTGTCTGCCTCGTTACAGAGCCCAACTAATTCTTGAATATCAGTCTTTTCCTCAACACTACTATAAAATATTTATTATTTAAGTAATTGGTCAGAATGTTCCATTAGTGTACCAGTAGTGGGCTATTAGTGTATCAGAAGTGGGTCATGTGGTCCACTACTGGTTCTGATAAAAATAAAGCACATCTAATTAAATAAAAAGACTTTACAAGATATAACCTTCTTATTTAAACATCACAAAACAGTCTATTTGAGAGAAAGCATGTGCTCCAGTACTGGCCTCCCTAGGCCCACTACTGGAGCATTTAGTAAAACATTGATCCAAAAGTGGGTCACCCCTCACTATCCATAAATTACCAATATTATTTAATTTAAAGATAGTTTATAATACATTCATTATATAATCAAATAATATCAATAACAATTCATTTTAAAACAAATAGAATGTATGCTAAAAAATAGTTGAAAGAAGAGTTACCTCTTAAGGAAATCACTAAGAATAAGCTAAAAATGCTTCTCTCAGAGACCAACTTCAGCAACAAACTTTCTAGCTCCTAACTAAACCGGAAATAAAGGCTGTGCCTTTGGTATTTAGTTGATAAGGGTTTCAGCCTACCAGAGGCAGATCTCTTATTTCGTTGGAATTTCTTGTTTTTCAACTTAAAATTCAAGTAGCCCACTACTGGAGCACTTACCTTATACAAAGAGAAAAAGTATTGTAATTGTAAAAAAATTTGAACTCGAGATTCTAACGAATCTCCACATTTTAGACCTCCCTGAGTCCGAAAAACACAATTTTGGAATTATGTCTGTCTGTGAACACGATAACTAAAAAACTATTAGAGATACAGGGATAAAATTTGGTATGTGATCTTTACACATAATTTATAGGTTTCTATCAAATTTTGGACAAAATCCGTCTGCGGGAAGTCTGTCTGTCCGCGTTCATATGAACAATATAACTCAAAAACTTGAATAGCTAGATGGATAAAATTTGGTACACAGTTTTATCATCATGAATGAAGGTTCGTATCAAATTTCGGACCAATCCCGTCGAAGGGTTGATTGTTTGTCGGTCTGTATAATCGCATCTTTCTAATTGCAATAACTTATTAACAAAATTACTTAGATAAATGAAATTTAGTATGTGGCCTTCTTACCTTAATTGTAGATTTGTATCAATCGGTTAAAAAAAAGTTATGCAAATTGCATAATTAATTTTTCTAATCCGATTCTCCATGCGCATGCATACTGGTAGAAATTTCTGTGCATGTGGAAGCCTTGAGCTGCCAAGAGTGGAACCCAGCAGTGTGTGATAGATGCGTTTTAATCGGTATGCATCTCTTTGAATTTGATTCTTTATCTAAATCTTTTACAATCACTATAATCTACAATGAAAAACCTTCTGATAGTCATTGGATTCTGGGTTACGGTAGGTTCGAATTTTTTTTATCCAAGTTGGGGGAGGGGAAACGGCACCTTTTTAGGGAAGTATACGAGAAAGTTTAGGGGAGACCACTCCGGCTGGTTTTTATATGTTATTAGATACAATTTTATGGCTGTACAATTCTTTAACATTGTAAAAGTTGATTAGAATTGGAAACATATTTTCCAGAGGCAACTAATATATCAACTATTCATTTTAATGCTGCACCTTTTCCATAGTTGGCATAAAAAAAAACTCCATGTTCCCCACTTGAAATATTTTGACATGCATATATTTATAAAAAACAAGTACATTTTTTTTTTCTGTTTTACTGTTCGTAATGATCATAAAAAATAAACTACTTTTACAGGTATATTAATTTTTCATCATATTTAAAACTGGCTCTAAATGAGCCTAGATAGGCCCATGTTCCAAATTCAAAGAAATTGTGCAAAAAGGAACTGACTTTTGTTTTGCTACATATAAGGTAAATGCTCCAGTAGTGGGCCACTTAAGGGTATTTCCTCAATTATCATCTAAACTTTTGAGAAGTTTCACTAATCTATATTTTTTTATGGTTGTTCAAACTTTTATCTAAAATAATAATCATCTGAAATATCAAAATAATTGTAATATAATTTTTTAAAAATTAAAAACTTAGATCACTCCCATGCACCAGAAGTGGGCATAGCAAACTTTTGATGTACCAAAAGTGGGCCACCCAGAATTGTCAATTGTGCCAAAGAAAAAAGAATAAAATCATTATATAATTTGGGACATTATGGATATTAAATCTTGATATTTTATGTTGAATAAATCTTTTTTTTCTTTTATCACCCTGCCTCTGCAGCCAGAAAAGAGCCCTTTTAAATGGTGATGGAATATTTTTCAATGGTCCAGCAATGCGATAGTTATTATTGTCTGCCTCGTTACAGAGCCCAACTAATTCTTGAATATCAGTCTTTTCCTCAACAGTACTATAAAATATTTATTATTTAAGCAATTGGTCCGAATGTTCCATTAGTGTACCAGTAGTGGGCCATTAGTGTATCAGACGTGGGCCATGTGGCCCACTACTGGTTCTGATAAAAATAAAGCAAATCTAATTAAATAAAGACTTTACAACATATAACCTTCTTATTAAACATCACAAAACAGTCTATTTGAGAGAAAGCATGTGCTCCAGTACTGGTCCCCCTAGGCCCACTACTGGAGCATTTAGTAAAACATTGATCCAAAAGTGGGCCACCCTTCACAATCCATAAATTATCAATATTATTTAATTTAAAGATATTTTATAATACATGCATTATATAATCAAATAATATCAATAACAATTCATTTTAAAAACAAATATAATGTATGCTAAAAAAATAGTTGAATGAAGAGTTACCTCTTAAGGAAATTGCTAAGAATGAGCTAAAAATGCTTCTCTCAGAGATCAACTTCAGCAACAAACTTTCTAGCTCCTAACTAAACGGGAAATAAAGGCCTGTGCCTTTGGTATTTAGTTGATAAGGGTTTCAGCCTACCAGAGGCAGATCTCTTATTTCATTGGAATTTCATGTTTTTCAACTTAAAAATTCAAGTGGCCCACTACTGGAACGTGGCCCATTACTGGAGCAATTACCTTAATACCAGAATGAAGATAACTGATTTCCTGAATCACCAAAATGATGTCTTTATACCTTTCCACTAAGTTTGCAATTATAATTTTCACTGAAAGCAATGTGAATTTCTCTTTCTCTATAATAGTTTTGGTATGCTGTGTTGCTTTCTTTAGGCTTCTGATCAAAATTTTTTTATTAATTCATAAGTATAATTTTTCTTTAAAATATTCATAATTATTATTAAAGAATATTTATATAGTTATTGTATACATATACAATACATATTTATGTTGTATATATCCATAAAATATTATTTTAAAAATGTTTAATTATATTATTATATTTCATAACTTATTATATAATAAATATTATAGAACATACTGATCAGAAAATTCATTTTCAGAATTGTTTAAGCTTTGTTACTTATGTCATTAAATTCTGTCCATTCTGTTATACATGGAGTATAACAGAGTGGACAACTAAGTTTAAAAGAGGCTTTTCTAAAGATAAACCATAAGTGACAATTAAGAAACTAATATAAAATGAAAAAATAATTCTAAAGTTACTACTTTGTATGGAATTTTAGGAAAAAATATTTTTTATCATTAATATAAATGTAACATAGTGGACATTCAGATAGTAACTCAAATTAACTATCGGAGAAAAAGAATCCATCTTTCCATGCTTAGTGACTGTTGAATCTAAAATAGTCAACTAAGCATGGAAGTTGTACTATTAAGTCATATCAAAAGCATTATCAGAATCAATCGTATTTATTTTTGAAATGGCTGTAACAGAGTGGACAAACCAAAACACACAAAATGTTGGGACATTAATAAGTAACAATTTTTTTAATTGAAAAAAAATTTTTAAATAAATTTTATTGTTAAAATTATTTTTATGAAAGACATGTTAGAAACTTGATATTTTGTATTGTTATAGTAATTAAGCAATTTCTGAAATAACTTTTTATTCCTTGCTGATTTGAAGTTGGGACATCAAGATTTTCCCTTCTTGTTCCAAATAAAAAAAATTTTTAACACCTTCATAAATCATTAAGTCAGACTAATAAAATACCAGATGATACAGAATTAAATATAGAGTAAATAGAAAAATATAATTAATTGCTAGTAATTATGAAACTTTCTTAAAAAAAAATCCCAAAATGTTGGCATGATTTGTACCATTTTCGCTGGAATGACACATATATAAATTAATCCTGGAGTCAACGAAGATCAAAAATCGATGAATAGAAAAAAAAAGGTGTTTTGAAATTTGGCAGAGTTGTTGGGGTTAGTGTCCTAAACTACATACTAAAAGTCCCCACCGGTGGGAGGCGGGTGCTGGGGTTTAAAGGGGGGGGGGGGCATTTTCAGTTTTTCTTAAATATCTCGAAAACTATGGGTTCTGTCGAAAAACACTCGCCTACAAAATTAAACTACATGCAATTTCCTACAAAAAAGTCCTATGTTTTTATTGTAGAGTAAATAATATAGAAGATTCAAAAGTTTCTGTTTTTAATATTCCTTATTGTAATGGTAAAATCGATTAAAAGTGCTGACAACACTCATAAAAACCTCATGCCTATAAAATAATTATATAAGGGTAGTATTTTATGTGTCGGAGCGGGGTGTGTGTGTGACAAACCCATTTGATGAAAAATTACGCTCCCTTCCTCCCCTCACATCTGTTCCCCTTCACAAGTTTCCTTCTACTCGTAGTCCAGTCAACGGATTGTAAATGTTAACAATGGTGTAGTTTTGAAATTCGGCACAGTTGTTGGGAAGAGTGCCCTAAATGACATACTAAAAGTCCCCGCTGGTGGAGGGTATGCAGGGGGGTTGAAAGGGGGGAATTCTCAGTTTTTCTTAAATATCTCGAAAACTATGGATCCTAGTGAAAAACACCTAAGTATAAAATTAAACTACATTAAATTTCCTACAAAAATAGTCCTACACATTATTCATAGGATGAGTAGTTTAGAATATTATAAAAGTTTGAATATATATGTATATATATACACACACATATACCTACATAAAAATATGCTTAACCCATTTTTACACTTGCTCGTAATTAAATTTCACCATGTTTTTCTAGTATTTGATCAAGTTCAAACTCTTCCTCTTCTTCTAGAGGTGTACAGGTATCAGTAAAGGTGCCAAATCAGAAACACATTGCTAAACGTTTGTTGCTCCGCCGCTCTTCTGGTAGGAGGAATTGAGGAAACATCAGCTTTGATCTTAGTTGATGATTTGAGAAATGATGCATATCTACATTTATTCCAATTATGTTCGTCAGCAGGGGCTTTGTATATGGCTAGGAACATCTTCTCACCTGCATGTGAGATAGTATCTGGTGTTGATTAGGGATTATAAAAGATGTCAGCAATGCTTTTCATCTGGCTCAGTTGATTTTTGTACAATGTACCTAAGCTGGTGTTATGTCGCAGCCACTGTATGCATGAAGAAGGAGGATAGTTTGGGGGAAAGAAAGTTCTTTCTGCAGCTTTCTTGTAAAAAATAATTTAACTTTTCCCTTGCCAGGCTTCATCAAATAAATGTTACTTTCTAGTGGTGCCAAAGCAATCAGTAACACGATTAGGTCTATGTCTTTCCCTTGGGATGAGAAGTTGCTTTCTCGAACCCAGATCTCACATTATAAGTATCAGCATCCCCTGTAGCGACTTTCGTTTCAGTTACTGTAGCAGCCATTTTCTGTGTTAGTAATTGAAGATGACTGATCTTATTTCTTGAATGGCAAGAATATGTTTCTGTCAAACTGTGACAGACTAGTAGCAAACTTTTAAATTAAACTCAGCATAGATATGTGGATTTAAATTATACTGCATAAATGCACTCATTTGGAGCGTTAACAGAACCAAAAGACCGAGTAGAAGGGATCTTGTGGAGGGGAAAAAGGGAGCACGACTGATCATCAAATAGGTTTGTCACCCCCCACCCCACTGCCCTGACACTGCCACTACTCTCGACACATGCAATATTATCCTTCTATAATTATTGTACTATAAAAACGTAGGACTTTTTTTGTAGGAAATTACATGTAGTTTAATGTTGTATTTGAGTGTGTTTCGATAGAACCCATAGTTTTCGAGATATTTAAGAAAAACTGAGAATGGGGGCCCCCCCCCCTTTAACCCGCTTCCTGTACCCCCTGCACACACACCACTGACGGGGGCTTTCAGTATGTCGTTTAGGACACTAGCGCCAACTCTGAAAAATTTCAAAACTACACCATTTTCTTTTTCTATTTTTCCTTTATTGACTGGACTAAATATATTAAGTGGAATATTTACCAGTGTTCAAATCTACTTTTTTGGAATATTCGATTCTAAACCCATTCGTGAATGTGAAATGCCGATGATGATAGTTGGTGTATACTAAACTAGAATTTGGAATTCAAGGTTGTTGAATTTTGATTTATCCCATTCGGCCATAAAAGTAAGCGATAAATCACACATATGTGTGTGGGAGCATTGGGGAGAGGGAATCTGCGTGGGAGTCAGACTGGAGAAATCAAGGCAGGGAGGGAAGGGTGCTTTCTCCAAAAAGCGAATATTTCCCGTGTGGGTGGGAGTCAGTCTGGTGGGAGGGGGGATCGAAGCAGCCGGTAGTGCACTTTGGAGCATCTGCGAATGACATGTCTAAATCTGCCGACTTGGAAATGGGTGGAAAACATACTGGTCATTGGTCCAAAAAAAGTGGATTGGAACACTGTTGAATGATCTGCTTTATATGTGTTCGTATTTTTTCACTTGTATATTTAGTTAGTGGGCCTCAAAATATTTTTTACACAACAGGTCGTCTGCACCCCCCAAGAAGTTGGGAACCGCTGGTCTACATCAAAATATCTTGTTGATCATACTGAACTGTTAACAATAAATCTCTAATAATAATAAAACCAAATGTGTATGTGTTGACACACTACAGGGCAAATGGTTGAATCTAGAGCTACCAAATTTGGCACAAACATACTTTGGACAGTGGAAATGTGCATCTCTGAGCGAATTTTTCGAAATTTTGATTAAATAAAAATTAAGCAAAATTTTGGCATTTTTCGTTGATAACTTCTGGAAGTATTATGACACAAAGTGATTTTTGCACCTTCTTAAAATTCAAAAAAATTATCTCTATAATGATACCAATTTAGTTGTCGACCAATTTCCCCCTTAATTGTAACCCCTTCTTTGTTGGATTTTTTTTTTTTTTTGAATCTGCAACAAAATGATTGAGTCCGCGGTGGCCTTGTGGTAAGGTCTCGACCTTGGGACCAAAGGGTTGCAGGTTCAAAACCTGATTCCACTGAAGATCGGCCGTGTATGGGGCCTGTTGCATGCTAAATCATAAGTAGTGGCCAAACGTCCTCCCGTTGGTGTGGCGGGGAGGAGGAGAGGGGTGTGCCAGCTCGGATGTCGTCCTTGTCATCTGATTGCGATTCAAAATGACGAGGTCCGTCTCTAAATAGCCCTCGTGTTGCTTCAAAATGGGATGTTAATATAACCTAACCTAACCAACAAAATGAATTTATTTTCCATTCAAGGCGGGAAATCGCACTGCAAAAACATGAAGAGGGGAGGACTATTTGCACCATTTCTTAGTAATATTTAGAAATACAAAAAATAATTGCGGAATATAATGAGACATGTAAGTAGCGATGAATTCAATTTCAACGATGCAATTTTTCTCTTCGTCACATGACATGCAATGCCGACCAAGAAGGGGTTAATCCAAATTGAAAAATGTTTTTATGCATAATTTACAACAATACTTTTCAATGTTACAATGAAATCAATTTGTTTTCATTATTTATTCAAATATTTAAGTGCGTATTTTTCATTGGTTGTTAATATCCCTAATGGACTTTATTTTTTTTTTAATTTCATCAGTTTTCCTGTGAAATCTGTAAATAAGGCATGTGCGACACTAAGTATATTAGGAAATATATCCAGTAAGCTCAAAGATTATGTTTGCCACTGTTTATTTCTGGTTATCGGCATGTTTTGTTTCTGCTAATATGGTGTTGCATATAAAATGTACTGTGTAATTTAAATGAAACAAAATTCAGTTGCAATTAAACAGAATCAGTATTCTGGTTGAACAAGCTTGTCGCTGAAGGTGGCTAGTCTATACTTATAAAGGGCAATGTTTGTGTGTGTGCGTGCGTGCGTGCGATGTCCAGACAGATCTATTGCACTTACAGCCTTGAAATTTGGCACACAGGTAGTCTTAATGGTGATTCAATGCACCTTGAAGCTGGAATTTTAAAATTTTATCTAGGAAATTTTTTATTTAATATTTTGTGTTGTTTTGGGTGATTTTCGCACTAATTTCTCAATAGATATGGCTTCAGATAATTGTACGAAAATAATAGATACACCATCAGAAAGAGCAAACGATTTCCGTTCTAATCAAGTTAGTTTTGAATTGCTAACTTAATTTACTGAATTTTGAGAAATTTTTATATAATAGTCAGTTCTGCCATCGAAATTGTATTTTTGTTTTTAAATTTGCTGCATCCAACGCTCTAATAACACTATTATTTTCAATTTTTTTCAGCTTATAACTAGAACGGATCTGTCGGATTTAAAACACGAACGGTTAAAATATCTTTTTCCATTTTTTTAATTAATTTTTTCCTGGTTAGTTGAAAGTTATTTTTCTCTAGCGAGCTTCCTCCTGCAACACTTTTCCGGAATGTTGCTGGCAATTTCATTGGCTGACGCTGCAGAGTGCAGGTGACATCATAACCTTCAATTGAATGACGTGGATTATTATTTTCGGCAGTATCTTAACGTATTTATTCGTCTTGGATACTTTGCTTGGAGTATAATAATGATTTTGATGTTGCAGTTTTTTAATATTGTTTTGGATTAACGTACTCTGTACTGTTTTTCTACAGATAAAATGTCATTATAGCGAGCAAAAAAATAAGCGGAAAAATCAATAATGTGTATCTTTTGTTTTGATTTTGTTTTCAAAACTTTTTCATGTCATTGTGGGTGATTTTTTTTTTCATTTTGTTGAAGTCCTGATTCCACAGGCAACACCGTGCGCGTACTGCTAGTAAATAGATAAAGTTAACAATACTCGGAACTTAAACACCTACCCATCCAAAAAAGCAAGCTTTTAAAAATTGCTGAGAAGCTGAAAAGGATAGCAACTATATGAGAAGATGCAGTGAAAAATAAATTATTTTTATTTTAAAAAAATTACTTTTTGCTCTGCTAGTTAAATTGTTTGAAAAGTTTGTATGTTTATCATAATATAATCTTGAATTATTTGAAATTATCATGAACTTTTACTCCTGTAGTTTTCCAGGTTTTGAAACAGAGTCACAATTACTTCTGAATTTCTTAAAAATTTATGCATTTTAATTTTACATATACATCATGTTTTTAATACTTGATGTATTTGTGAAAGTAATGAAATTGCAGATTATGAAGTATACTTTTGAAAAACAGTTGTAGGATATCTGTTTTAGCTTTTATTTAATGTTTTTAAATGGTAACAGATATTGAAAATAAGAAGCATTTGTAGAAATTTAAGCAGCAATTAAATTTAATTGAGTGAAAAATAAAGTCCTTTGTCACTGGAATATTCGACAAAAATAATTTGAATTTATTTTGCATTATTGTGTGAAATTGATATTAAAATGAAATATTTTGTTTTTCATTGTATTATGAAATTTTAAAATTCTTTTCTTTTTTATGTTCTAGGTTTATTATGCTTTTAGAAATTCTGTAGTGATTTTTAGTTGAGTTATATTAAAAATGAGTTCCAAGTCCAGCTCAGACAAGAAAAATGATTCATCCAATTCAAAAAATGACTCAAACTCTTCAGCAAATAAAATCACAACATACTTCTCAGTTTTGCGACCTGAGGGGAGAGCAAAAATGTGTGCAACTAAAACTGGAGACTCAAAGCAAAAAGAAATTTTACAGAAGTTAAAAAGCAAAGACACCATGACTCTCAGGGCCAAAAATGAAGAAGACAAATCTGCTGCTACTGAATCCAGTTCGAAAACTGATTTTCCTCTCCCATCAAGTAAAGAGAAACTCCATGGAAATATATCTGTTAGTTCAGCATTGAAAACTCCCTTAAGTCAGGTTTTGAGGAAAAGTATTGAAGCTTCAGAAAGTAAAAAAGAGTCGGCCGAGAAAACCCGGCCTGCTAAAGAGGGCCAACCATCCGGAAGTGCTGCATCTTCTCAAGCAGAAGAGGGGCAGGCTGAGAAAAAAGAAAGTACTCCTGTCGACAAAACACCAGAAATTCCTAAAATAAGCAGGAAAGCAAAGAAAAGTTTTGCTGATACAGAATCTGTTATGGCTTTAAGGCGCTCTCAGAAACCTCCAGATGCTTCTCAATCTGTAACTTCTAGTTTGAGGTCGCATACCAAGCGTAACCAGGATGGAACTGTTAATACTAGTACCACTGTTAAGAGACGGGTAACTGTTTTTGAGCCTGGTGAAGTTTTTTCTGTTAAAAATTCTTCTAATAAAAATTTATCACAATCAATCAGTTCTAGTCCAGCAGTTACTACTACTCTGTCAGCAACTGATGAGAAAGAACAAAGCTCCTCTAACCAAAGCAGTATTTCCAGTGGAAAACTGAAGAAAAATCGTAAAAGGCATTTCCGAGGTGGAACTTATAGTTTGTTTCTCTCCAAAAAGAAGAAAAGAATCCTTGCTAAGAAGTCCCAAGAGGAGTCCAAAGATGATGAATGCAGTCTAGCTGGGACAGAAAACAGTAGCTATTTAGATTCAGATGATGGCAATAGTTTGATGAGTGAAGATCTCTATACTCCATCAGAAAAGTCTCTTGCTGACGAAGAACCCAATCCAGAATCAAGAAATTCACCAATGTTTCCTGCTGCTGAGCCAAAGACTGATGCTGCTGCTGGTTCTAACCCTTTGCCCAATAATGAGCAGGAACAACCTGAAGTCCAGAAAGAAGCTGAAGTTACAGAATCTGTTGAAGACCAAGATAACATTGAAGACCAAGATAACATTGAAGACCAAGAAAACATTGAAGACCAAGAAAACATTGAAGATAACAAAGAGGTTATCCATTCTGAAAATGAACCAAAGCCCTCTGTGTGCCCTACTGCCATCGATGAAGTAAGTCAGAATGCTACTGACATGACAGAACAGGTTGAAGACATGCAATGGGAACAGGATAAAAAATTTGACACTCCATCTGACCAAAAATTCCCTTCAGAAGCGCTTAAGGCTCCCCAATACGATGATATCAGCAATGAGAGTTTTTCTAATTCTGCATCTTTTCCTTTTAAACAGTCTCCTACCGAAAATAACAATGACAAAGAAGAAACTAAATCTGAAAAGCCTGATGAGAAAATGGATGATGAAGCTAAGGAGGAATTGATCAGTGAAGATAGAGATGCCACTGAGACCACACAGATTGCTGATACAGAAGAGAAGAACTTTTCAAACATGTTTGAAAATGAAGAAAATTCAAATTTAGAACAAGAGCAATCTACTGCTGAAAAAAGTTCTGTGTTGGATTCCAGTGGTCAAGAGCAAGATAATGAGAGCATTCCTGCTTCTATGCCAACAAGTGGTGATGAGCACGATACTGAAAATCAGGCTCCAAATGCTGACCTGAAAGATAGAGGAGGTTAGTGTCATTTTTTTACTACTTGATATACCTGGCTTTGCTTGGGATAAAATTTTTTTCATGGTTTTCATTAGTAAAAAATTAACTAATTAATTAATGGTTGCTAAACTTTTGCTAAAACCTTCTTTATGCTTCAGTATTTGTAAGCAAATTTTGAGGTGAATAGTTTGTATAGTACACCAAATACTCTTAAGAAAAGATTATGGCTAATACGCCACAAATCAGGCTGCTGTAGAACTACGCGGGTGTAAACATAATATACAAGAGAAAATAAATATATATTTAATATAATTCTGATAGAATGCCAAATATTAACTAAATAAAGGCAGTTTTTAATATATAATGTTTTAAATGTAAAAAAATACTTATATAATATATGGTAATACACAAATTCTCTTATCCCTTGCAACTTTATTTTTAATTAAAATGAGAATATCACTGGCATCAAACACTTTAAATCTTGTAGCTCTCTAAAAATATGGACAGCCCCAAACAATTTTAAAAGCAATGAGTTTAATTTTGTGTGGGTTATTAATGAATGATACAAAAATTTAATCAAAACATTATAAATGGCAGCTCAGAGGCAAATTAATAAAATGAGTTAAAATTTCTACAATTATTTCTAGTCAATAAGAATAGCAACAATAAAGACAAAATAATCTTTTCTATACATAGGAAATAGTTTTAATGAACAAAAATTAACTACATTAATTGGTCATGAAACCTTCACTAACACTCCACATCTTTAATTCTGTGAGCAAAATCTAGAAGGAGATCTATTGAGAAGTTCTTGGATTTTATAAATAAAATAATTCAATAAATTTCCTGTTATCATATATAGATAAGGAAATAAAAATGCTGGAAAACAATATGTATAACTAGATTCCGAAAGTTAAGGGGTAGAATAATTTTTTTGCAGTGAGGGATAATTTTAACATATTTTATAAATATGTTTTGTGTTTAAACTATACATCTTTTATTGTCTGCTTTACTATTTAAAACTTAAAGAAACAATATAATTAAATAATCACAAAATTGTATTAAAATAGGATTTTATTAATTACTATGGTAATTACTGAAATACTAATTTTGAATTGCTCTCCCCGTAGAGCCGTGATTCTTCATCAACCATTGCAACTTGTGTGAAATCTCGCCAGAGAATCAAGAGACGCCATAGATGATATTGTAGGATACTGATGTTGGGCTACTTCACCTCAATTCATCTATGGCACCACCTCCTCGTGAAAGTTCCTCTAAAAGCCTGATCCACCTAAAGGTAAGATCTGATCTTCTTTTCCTAAAAAGATATCTTGTTGATTTGTATAAATGTTGATTTTATTTAACTCAATCATTTTGGAGTCCATGACAAAACTCCACTAATTCCTTAGTGATAATCTTTAATTTGTTAGATTCTTTGAAATAATGCAAGTTTATTCTTTATTTTAAAATGCCTTTTACTTGACTTTAACTTGATAATATTTTATTTCTTTTTTTTTGTGTGTGATTAGATGTTATTCAAACTTTGTGTCTGTGACAATATAGTGAAGCCAAAAAGGACCAGTCACCAAAATTGAGTGCATTGTGAGTATCCTTGTATCTTTGTAATTTTCTTTTTTTTCTCAATTAACTCTTTACTTGTTTTGTTTCAAAATTGTTTTGAAACTTTTACCTTCATTTCATTATATTTTGTTTGGATTGGTTTATACTCAGCGTAAATCTCTAAGCAGTTGATGAGTAAAAAGCTCAATGGTGTACACCACCACTTTAGATAGGTTTGATTTAGATCTAAATTTGTTTAAAGTGCATAAGAATTGGCTGGTTCTTAAAATATCTGAGGAAAATTAGAGGTAGGAGAGGCTCTTAATTAAGCAGATTTTAATGGAATGCATATTGTGAAATAGTGCATGCAAGTGCTGCATTTAAGGAAGGTATGATTAGCAGATAAGAAACATAGGTAGAATTCCAAAGAAAAAACATTTTGATGATTTTATTTTAAAATAAAAGTTCAAAACTGGGACTGTCAACAGTAATGCATTGGCTGTTCATGATTGGCATATGCTTTGAGATATTTGCACCTTCCTTTAGCAAATGGAAAGTTTGGCAGCTAGATTTTCATTGTATTTGATGAGACTTTATAGATCATGCTCTTAGTATGCCCTCTCAGAAATAAAAATCCACACATACTAAATCTTTGTGATCTAGATGGCCAAGGAACTCGTATTTGTAGGAGGGTTATCCTTGAATTCAATTTTATTGTTTCTTCCATCAGCTTTTGTGGATATCTTTCCTGCCCACATCATGCCAGCAAAGCATAGTGAATGATCCAGTTTTACATAGCTTCTGGTGAATACACTGCATACTAGTAATTTCGCTTGCCAAAAAGCTTGGGAATCAAGTTCTGTCTATCCTTCCGTTGATGTTCCATCTCTATCCATTAACCCCCCATAACCGCTTAAGACTGATATATTTTTAGTAATAATGTGGTTAAGCAGCACAACCTATTTCAAAATAGATGGCATCTGCCATTCATGAGAAAAATAGATCTGTAGAGATTCTTGGAATTGAAATAAAAATTTCTTCCAACATTTACTGTAATGCAACTAGCCAGAAAGCAGAAATATAAAGCTATCGTCTACCGCTAAGCCATACAGGTTCAGTCTTAAAGGGTTAAAAAGACTTGTCGAGTTAGCTTCTGTTCAAATAGTAGTACCAACTACTCCAAAATCAGTACTATCATGAATGTCGGTTTATGCCAACAGAATGGATATATTTACCTTAGATTTTTAAACATCATCATATATAACCAACCAGTTTTGACAAACAGAAATATTCAAAATTCTTTGTTAATAGCACTATACTTAAAATGAAAACCATTTTGATTTCATGAGTACTCTTTCCATTGTCCTATTGTCCTGTCATTTTGTAAAACATATATATCAGTTTACTGTTTTTTATAAAACTCAACTAGGTTGAAGACTAGCAGCATGCATTTGAGCCGTTATTAACTATGTATTATCTTTGTCTCTTCAAATTGGGCAAGTCTAATAACTTGCTATGCTTATAGTGAGAATGATGCAGAATCTCAATAATTATAATTCTTCTAGTATAATGTAATAAATTAATTTTTTCTTAATGATCAAAGCTATTGATTAAGCTTTTCTTTTCAATTTGTCCTGGGCTTTTCTTCATAGGAACAATATTATGATTTTTTTCCCCTGTGAACATTGTCATAAGTAATAAGAGGTGTGAACCATTAAACTAAATGTTCAGTCATTTCACCTTACTTTTCTAATTCATTATTTTTTCTAGTATAACAGTCATCAAGCACTAGTTAAGTCGTTGTCACTTGTGAAGGAGACACCTATGAAGCTAACTTGTAAGAGCCTGAAGACTGATGGAGGTTTTGTAACTGTAGATCTCTATTGATGATAAGGTATTTCTTTGTGCTTGTATTTATGTAAGCGTTAAATACTTTTGCTGATTCTCTGTTTTTTGATTTTCAAAATGCAAGATAATTTTATTTAGTTCTAAAGTTTTCATACCATCAAAAAGCTTGAGTATTAAAATATTTTAGAATCATAGTTCAGGGTCTGGATGCTGCCCCAAAAAAGTCCTTACTTTACATTTAGAACCCAAAAGTCCCATAAATCCTTATTTTATGCCCATTTTAAAAGTCCCATTTTACTCTGCCATTATTAAAAAAAATTTAAAAATTCCCCACCGAGCTTATCGCTTAATTCCTCCTTCTCAAGGCTCTGGACCCTCGGCCCACGCGGCTCTGGAATGGGGTAGTGGGATGTACCAAGCTCGCGTCTCCTACCTAATAAGCATATCCATCCTCGCGATACACCTTGGGAAATATGGGGAGGAGTTACAGATGCCCCTTTATTGGTCCACATGGTTCATAGGAATGATTGTCAAAAGTGCTGTTACCATTTCTTTAGAACAGTACCAAAGTGATAAACCTTTACTTCCATTTTACAGTGATGTTTTAAACTTGTTAATGATTGCATTCTACATTTCAAAATTTTGAAACCAGAGAATGAAAGAATTGAGAAACCTGAGACTTTGTATGCAAATTCAACTTCAGTGACCCAAACTTGTGGCAATGATAAAAGTTAAGGATGGATTTGCTTGAGCAACTAATAAAAAAGAAAAGATAAAAAATAAGGAATTAGTAGACAAGGATGTTTTCACCCCAGACAAGATATCGGAAAAACATCAGAGAATAAATGATAAAACATTTCCTCGCAGAAATGTCCTGCAGAATTACGACTAGTAAGTGACCTGGCGACGGCATTGATCCACGAAAATAGCCGGACATCCCTTCCAAAAAAAGCACAGGAAATAATGAAGTATTGATAGTGTTGTTTCAAAATAAACGATTTTGGAAAAGATTATGAATGCAATTTGTTACCTATGCAGATTTTCTGTTAAAATATTGTAAAGCCAAATTCATTTTGAATTTACTTCTTTCAATCAAAAGAGTGATTCCTTGATACTTTTACAAACTTATTTTAATAATAATCATTATGAAAACATTTGGAAGATTATCAAAATGGTATTAAACTGTCACATGGATAATGAGGTTTTTCTGGTAAAACAAGGTCCTGGAAATAGAAAATTCCGAAAGATGTCGCATATACTCTAGCTTTTAAATCATGAATTTATTAAGCTGTCTGGGACTATTTATGATTTAAGAATTACTAAAGAAATGAGGACGGCTGCCACCTCAGCTAGAGCAAAAAATACATGGTATTTAGAAAGTGAAAATCCAAAGAAAAGACTTCGAAACCAAGTTTGAGGAGGAATTATTTGATTTTAAAATAAAAGAAAATGTTCCCTCCAAACGACATACACCAAAACAAAAATGAGAAAAGCAAAATGAATTAGCTTGCTGGAGGCTTGAAAACCAAAGGACATAAATTTATTTATTCATCCGGTGATGAATTAAGCAGAAAACAATTTCTGAAAAAGAAATTAAAATAAATACTTGGATATAAAATTGAATAAAAAGTTTGGAATTAAAAAAGATATTTGAATTTGATTAACAGTTTCATGGGGTTTTCATCAATTTATTAACTTACATTTTTAGGAGTTTTGTTGTGTTAAATCGTAATGTATCTGCTATGTAATTTATCATCTAATAGGCTGAATTTGCAAAATGAGATACATTTTATTTAAAATTCTATTAGTCCTTATTTTGTGTTAGAGGTCCTATTTTGCCTTTTTTTTAGTAGTTATATAGTAGCCATACCTTAGTTATATATATCAGCTTTGGTAGAATTGCTCTGCCATCTAATACCTGGTTCTATCTGTTATGTCTAGTTGGTGAATAATTACTTAAAAAAAATGAAACATCAAAGAAGTTAAAATGATACTATCTACTAAATGTTATTGGATCATTGATTGATTGATCGTTTGGATTGAGAGTTAAAATCTATCTACCAACTTAATTTTAAATTGTAATCTAACGCACCTCTTTGGGGTGCTACATCTGCAAATTAATTGCACAGTTGATTTAAATTTATCATAGTAGCTAAATTTTTTTTCAAAAAATTTAAAAAAGCAAATCTTATGGTTTCCTTTTGTATCTGTTCTCTGGCCATATATATTACAAAAATAATAACAGAGATAACATTAATATATTGATCTTCTTTTTATGCTGAAATAAAGGGATAAAAAATTTCAATGCATGGAGAAAAAAAATAGTGTTAGAAAAGAATTTCTGAAATTTATTAAAATTATAACCAAAAATTTAATTACATTTATGCTAAAGAAGTTTTACATGAAGCATTTAGACATGATAAGCTTGGTGGAAGGTGGAAATAGATTTTATGCTTCTGCCCAAGAATCAAAACATTAAAAAAAAATTAACATTCATTGTTATTATTTTTATTAAATTGATACTCAAATAAATGAAGAGAAATATCTAAGAATCAGTTCAGAATGTTTAATTCTTCAACTCTCTGATCAAGGTCATTGTTTAAGAAAGTTACAAAGAGACTGGCTATCTTTCAAAATGCACACTCACTCTTGAAAACTTCTTAACATTCTTTGTGTTTCTGCTGATTGAGACATAAGGTAAATGTCTAGTAGTGGGCCAATGGCTGGGTATTCTCAATTGGCCATCTAAACTTTGAGTAGTTTCATTAATCTCATTTTTCTATGGTTGTTCAAACTTTCTTTATCTAAAATAATAATCACCTGAAATAGCAAAAAATAATTGTAATATAATTTTAAAAAAAATTAAAAACTTAGATCACCCTACGCACTGTAGTGGTGGGGCATATCAACTTTTGATGTACCAGTAGTGGCATACCAAAAGTGGGCCACCCGATTGGTTTTCAATTGTGCCAAAGAAAAAATGAATAAAAATCATTATATATAGTAATAATAACAATATATTAACATTATACACTATAAAAATGCAATAAAATGGCTTGATGTGTGTGAACCTTTATTTATGTAGACTAGTCATGATGAGATTTGCGACATTTCCTTTTTCTCTAAAGCCAATTTTTTTTATTAAAGGTATATGCTAATTATCGATCTTTCATTCTTAAGTTCTTGTTTTGTGGCATATGGATATTAAATCTTGATATTTTAAGTTGAATAAATCTTTGTCATCATATTCCCTCTGCAGCCAGAAAAGAGCCCTTTAAACGGTCGCTGGAATATTTTCATGCTCCAACAATGATAGTTATTATTGCCTGCCCATTACAGAGCCCAACCTTATTCTTGAATATCAGTCTTTCCCTCACAGTACTATAAAATATTTATTATTTAAATAATTAATGAATGTTCCAGTAATAGTGTTCCAGTAGTGGGCCATTAGGTGACTGAAGTGGGCCATGTACTACTAATGGTTTTATAAAATAAAGTAAATCTAATTAATAAAAAAGACTTTGCTAAGATGTAAACTTCTTATTAAACATCACAAAACAGTCTATTTGAGGAAAGCATGTGCCCAGTACTGGTCTCCCCTAGGCCCAACAATTACTGGAGCATTTAGTGCAAAAATATTGATCCAAAAGTGGGTCACCCTTCACTATCCAGGCAAATTATCACATTATTTAATTTGAAAGATAGTTTATACGCCATCTACTATATAATCAAATAATATCAATAAGAATTCACTTTTAAAAAACAAATAGAATGTATGTTAAAAAATAGTTAAACCAAGAGCTATTCCCTTCAGGAAATCATCACCTAAGAATGGGGTTAAAAATGCTTCTCCCCAGAGACTTCCAGCAACAAACCTCTAGCTCCTAACTAAACCGGAAATAAAGGCTGTGCCTTTGCATTTAGTTGATATGGTTTCCAGCCCCTACCAGAGGGCAGATCCTTTACTCTACTGGAATGTTGGAATTTCTTTTTTTCAACAACTTAAAAATTCAAGTGTCTATTCGATTGGTACGTGGCCCACTACTGGCAATGTCGCGGCCCACTACTGGAGCACTTGTCTACTGTAATGATAGTTTTATTTCTTTATATATATTTTTTGAATTTATCGCTCATGTAAACTTATAAATAAAGTTCTAAATAAGTCGCATTTTGCTAATGTCTTTAATGTACATATTCTGTCTTTTGTTCATTTGTAGAAGTCTGCTTATACATTTTAATTTTATATGGTATTTGATTACTTGTGAAAGAAATATTTCTAGATCACACATTTGAGTTTAAATTTGCTTAAAAAAACTTAGATGTCGATGAATAATTGAGTTAATTTACTCAGCTTTCTGTTGGTTGTACAAATCCTGTTGTAACATCAAGACTTGTTCATTTTCAGTGAAGATTCCTTTCACAATTATGTGTGAAAATGCATTTGTGGAGATTAAAGCATCATCATTCATGTCCTTATTGTGGTCTGTGTTTCACGTGTAAGTTAATGGATCAACCTTTCACTTTTGCACTTCTACCGATTTTTAGAAAATGAATAATAATATATCTTCCCTCCATTTTTAATCGAAGGAATAATATAATAATGAGAAGATTATGCAAACCTGAGTTTAGGTGATACTATTTTCTTAGCAATTTTCTTTTAGTGCAATTTTATTTTTACACGCCAAACACTGTTTAGGGATGCCAAGCTTATAGGTCTCCTCGACATTCGATGCGCCTATGGATCTCAAAACGAGAGAAGATTGATACGCAATGCCTTCGCATTGCAAGTGTGCACGGGCAAATTTTTTTAACTTAAAAAAGACATCAGTGGCTTGGTGTTCAGCCAAGTTTGGCCTGAGTCAGCTTTTTCATTGAGAAACAAAACACACAGGGAAAGACTTCTGAAAACGATGAAACAAGCAGTTTAACCATTGTTTCCAGAAGAAACATCCCTTGTTCAATATTTGGAAGCCATAATCATCAACACAAAGAAAGAGAATCAGCAAATTAAATGAACGAAAATCTTGTGAAGGGAAACTAATGGTTATTGTAAATGATCAAGAACCTTAATGAAGTATTATTCAAATTCGATGCGCCGACCAATCAAATCAAAGAGAGCAGACAGTAACAATGGAAATGAGGTAAAATTAAGGGCATGCTCTATAGACCTTTAAACAAATCACTGTCAGTGCATGTGCAAACCACGTACCCCTAACTCATTCAAAAGCAAATGTTCTGGCACTCTCTTTTTGGCATAAAACAATTGACGAGCTTAAGGAAACAAAGGAGTAATGACCCTAAACTCCAGGTTAACCAAAGATTATATACTATTTCATCTTTATTAATTTTTTCTTCGTTTATCAGATAACATATGTGAAGGAGAAATATGTTGTTCAATGGAGAAGCACATTTTTTCTTGTACAAAATAATTCAGGCTATTACCATCTTGAGTGTTCATGATGTAGGCAGGCAAATTCAGTGAACTATGCTATATCTATAATTTGTTATAACTTGTAGCACAGAGTGGGAGGAAAAAAGTAATATGTTCTGAAAGAAACTTTTTGCTTGTTAGATGAGTCCTTCAACAAGCTTTACAGAATTAGTTATTTATACTTGAAAGGATATCTACACAGCTGTGAGAGCAGTTCTTTAAATTAATTAGGACTGGTTTGATTTTTAAAAAATACTGAAAGTTGAGTATATTAGGATAAATGCATTAATAACAGTGTAGTTGACCAAATACGATAGAACAGATGGAATTACCTTAGATCAAATAGCTTGAAGAGAAACAAGGAAAAAAAAATATTTATATAATTTTTCCAAATGTTATTGAGAATGTCTTAGCTAGAGTTGAATTATTGAGCTTGTACTCTGAAACCATGAGGAATATTTTAAACATATATATACTTTCAACCTTATTTGCTTATATTTCTATTGATTAAATTTGTATTTTTTATATATATCAATATTTTTAGGGTAAAGTCAGATAAATGGGATTTCAAAAGTGTCTTTTAATTCGTATAATTTTACTGTCACAATATAGCAATCCATTCGCTTTAAATGCTTTCCCTCTGTTAGGGTCATTTCATGCAATGCAGTAGTACAAAGGTAAACAAAAAGTGAATGAATTTATATCATAACAATGTCAGCCAAAAGAGGAAGGTATCCTCCATTTTGTTTGATTGTGGTGCAAGTTCTAGCAACTCAGTGCAGCTGGAATGCATATGGAAGCTGCTAATCTGCTTTTTATATGAGCCAACTACCTGCAAGTTTACCCATGTAAGTTTTCTTTAAATTTTACTGATGCAAGTCATGCATATAGATTAACTATGTGTTCTAACTGTATGTTTATAAATGCTAGTATAAATAATGTAATTTGCTCAGCTTATTCTTTAAGTTATATTTATTATCTTGTTAAAAAATACAGGGTGTACATAAATTATTGTCAGGGTTTCTGTACCTTCTCTAATAACTTTTTTCATCCTTTCCTTTTTATTTGAAAGTTATGGGTTGCAGAAAACCTAACTATTCTATATGGACACCCCTGTATTTAAGTCAATGCAAGGAATGACATACATGAACATTTATGATAATGGTTTATTAATTTTTTTACTTGGACTTGCTAACGAGATACATATCCTTACTCAATTCTTTCTGATCAATAAATATCAAATCAGGTTTATATTATTTCGTTTCCTGTAGCATTAAGCAAAAATTTTGTATCTTGCAAAACCAATCTGCTTTGTTAAAAATTTTGTTTTTTCCCCCTCCCCCCCATCTCCACACACTGTAGAAAGAATGTAGCATTTAATAGTTCTTGCAGAGTAGATTGCAAGTTTTGTTAATCAAAAGAAATTTTCAAGCTTGGTTCTTATAGTTTAAATTTTTTCATTATTTTTTAATGGAATGAATTGTATTTCATGATATTTTAATTTTTTTTGATTTCTCTAGCCCACATGTGGAAAAGGCTAAGATGTCATTTTCTCCCACTGAAAAACTGACCAAGGAGGATGATGATATTAATGGTTCTGCCTACAGAGTTGAAGATACTGGTAAAGTTTTATCGTCTGGTGAGTGTATCTATAGATTTTCTTTACTTGATTTTTTAAATGATTTACAATTGTTGGTGTATGATGATTTCTATTTTCAATTAAAAGCTTGAATTTCAATTTTTTTAAAAATTGATATATAGGTTAGAGAAATTAGAAAGCCTTAATATGTAATAGATCTTGAATCCCACTTTTCTTTGAAATGAAAACAAATGGGTGTTGTTCATACTGAACTAGATAAATTTGTTACTATTTATCTTTATGAAAAATTTCGGATAAAATATTTCCTTCATTTAAATGTTTTGTCTGAAGGAATAATTTTTAAAAAAAATTTTGCTTTGTATTTTATTTTTCACATTAAATATTTTTCTACAGTTTATTCATATATATAACTTTTTTCCTCTAAAAAGAAAAGGAAAAAAAAAAAAAAAACTGAAGTTAAAGAAAAGGGAGAGGAGAAAACCTCTAACTTGCTTTTAAAAATCAGCCACTACTTTTATTTCATACTTTTTTTCTTATGGTTTTTATTTGATGACCATTGAAGCATTTCATTTGCTTCGGCATACAAACAAATTAATTTAATATGTCGGTAAAAATCGGACATTAATTCTATGAGTTCTTACCTTGAAAAATTTTTAAATCTTTGATTCCATGTCAAGAACACAATCTAAATGTATGTATGAAATATCTTGTTTACCAAAAACTGTGACTGCCAGTGAAATTGCATCGAGTGACATGATTTTAGAAAATCATGTCCATAGTTGTTCACAACTAATTAACTATTACTGCATCTAATTACTCATTTTTAGCTGTTGATAATTAAACATGTGAATTTATCATTACAAAAATCATTGTCTTGAACTATTTATTATTTTTACTTAAGCACAGAAGTAATCATTTGAAAATATGGTATTTTCATTATTTTTATCTCTGTTAAATAGTTAGTTTTCTAACTCTTTTGTCATATTAATTTACTAAAACAAAACAAAAAAGTGGAATTGTGTTTGAATAAATGAATTAAGCACCATGATACACATTCACTTAGAAAGTTTTAAAATGTAAGTCTTATTTATGTTTAAAAAGTTATATGTGCAGTGCTGATTTAAATGTTTTACATGTTTAGTTCTTTATTTTGTGATGAAATAATAAACTTGAATTTGAAATTCTTTTATTAAATGTAATAAAAAATTTTATCAAATCGGAATATTTAATTTTTACAACAAAGCCATACATTTGCATAGTATACAAAACGCTAATGAACTTTTCAAAATATTGTTATACATCTGTTCGTGCCTGTTATTTAAATAAATATAGTAAAATACTGATACAAACCTAACCTATATTGGTGTAATCAGTTAAAAGAAGCGTTCAACTCTAATATATTTTTTTTTTATAACCTGAATATATGTTAATGTTGTGCTTTAATTTATTTGAATAACTTTAAGTTAGTTTTTTTTTGAAATTCCTATTTTTATAAAGGTACTGATTCTTAATTACACTGTAGTTAAAGATTTAACCACCTTGTCAATTCACAGAAAATATTAATTTATGCTGTCATGTCAAGCTTATTTATTAAAAACTATGTATTTCATAAATCATAAATTTTCCATTATCCATTTTTCTGGTTTGATCAATGTCTTATTTATTATTTCTTTTAATTTAATATGCTTAAACTGTATCAATTTTTTTATCCTCTGCTGCATATTTCAACTGCAGGGCTTTTTGCAGTTATGATTAAATAGTAATTGATTTTTTTATTCTTTTGTTGTTTTTCAGTTGGGCTGAATAGTGGACCTGAAAAAGATGAGCTTGAAAGATTGCTTCAGGTTTTCAAAGAAGAAAAGATTGTTCCACATCGTTATTCACCTGAAGATTTCTATAATGCAGCAGCTGAAGGCGATGTTCTCAAAGTTTTAAATATATTGGGTAAAATGGATCTTGAGTTCTTTTGTTTGATCTTTTTTAATTGGAAATGCTTTGCTTTCTAAATGAGATGTAGTGTCAGAATTTTGTCTTCAGGACTTTGACACCGCAACTTGCCCCCATACCTGAAATCACAACATGATTTCTAACCAATTTGGGATGGACAGTGTAAAGGGAGCAATTTGTGTCCCAAAAGTGTCAAGCTAACACTGACTTTCTTTGGCCTGCTGGTTCTTTTTTTTACATCTAGTTTCTTATTTTTTTTAACACCATCTACATGGCCTATGAGACCTTTAACATAGATTTATATTATATTAATTGATTACATTAGATGGATAATAACAATAGAAATAATGTAACACAAATTACAATGATGTTACTGTGAAGCTTCTATGAGCGACCACCTCTATTAAGCGACCCCCCTCCTCCAACAACCAATATTTAAAGGCACCGATTTTTTACCCTATATACTTAATGTTAAAAAGTCCTCTAGGAGAGACCAGACAAACCTCTATAGGCGACCGGTCCCTTGTCCGAAAATTTTCTTGCCTTTTCCCGCAAACAAAATCCACATTCCAAACCGGTCGGTCGACCTTTGACGTATTGTTTTGTACCCTGAACTGGACAACCAGTGCAAGGAGGAGACTACAAGTGAAAATTCATGTTGCTGATAATCTCTCATTGGTTATCGCGTTTGATGTGAATTTAAGGGGGTATAGAGGAAGAATGACAGTACAGATCAGTTGCAATTCTTGTATAGGCTAGAGCTTTAAACATGTCTAAGAAACAAGTCACTTTAACGTTGGAGCAGCGCATTGAAGTGATCAAGTCGCACAAAAAAGGAAATTCTAAGAGGAAGTTGGCGGACATTTTTGGTTGTTGGTAAACGTAAATGAATAAAATTTTGAAAGATAAAATTACGATCGTAAAGAATGGGAAAACTTAAAGTTTCTGGGTGTAAAGAGAATGCGTATCTTTATGTAAACACTCTTTTTTCTCAGATATAAAAAATAAACTAGAGAGAGAAGTACTGTCGCAAAAAGCAAAAAAATGAAACAATCCAAAATTTCTTCTTATTTTAAGAAAATTTAAATTTTAAAAAATACGTATGTAGTTGTGCTTATATAATGCAGTATTCAATAAATAACACAAACAATTGTTTTTCATGTTTTTTAAATTTATAAAATTTGTAAATTTACTATACTATTTTTGAGTAAATTCTTTTGGCAATCTATTATTGACACTTCTTTGAGTGACCACCTCTCTTAACAACCGCTTTTTGGCGGAACGGAGGGTGGTCGCTCTAGGGAAGTTTTACTGTATAACAATGATAAAAAAATAAAAATAAAAAAATAAATAACGGTAAATATAACAGAATAACTAAAATAATTAATAAGTATAATTCAAATAATAAAAAAGTAGAGTTAAATAAAATAAAAGAAATTTTACA
The DNA here is from genome assembly GCA_013235015.1 of Araneus ventricosus. NCBI lineage: Eukaryota > Metazoa > Arthropoda > Arachnida > Araneae > Araneidae > Araneus > Araneus ventricosus. Next base: position 106,245 of record BGPR01002992.1, read on the forward strand.
TACAAATAAAAAAATAAAAATATAAATAAAAATGAAAAATAAATAAATATATATGCATTTTGTAGATAGAAAAAAGTAAAAAACATAATAAATAATTGGTGTAAATTAAATGTTGAAAGGAGAAAGGAATTAATTTTTAAATCTATGTAAAAAGAAAAAATTGTATATAAATTACAGTTTATGAGTCTTCAGGACTAGTAGGTTGAAAGTTCTAGAATAATCCTCCATGTATGGTGATCTGATACACATTAAATCTGTTGGGTGTTAAATTTCTTCCCACTTGTGTGGTGTTGAAATTTGGAAACAGAACATCACCTCAGGCATTGCCCTCATCTGACCATGGTTCAAATATATGAAGGTTCATCTAAAAAAATCTACTCTAATCTGACTTCGAAACTGAAGTCGGATTAGAGTAGATTTTAGGGAGATTAGGTAGTTTAAGGTTAGTAACATTTTTAATACTGGGTGTTTACTTTTTACAAATGTCTTGAAAGTCATGAAAAAGTCCGTAATTTCATTTTGAGTCACAAAAAGCTGGCAATTGATTGACTAAGACCAATATCTGTTCAGTGGGAGTGAATTCTCTAAGAATATTTTGAATAGAAAATGGTCCCTGAATTGCAGACGAAATAGTTCTTACAAGCCTCTAAATTGTAAAGAGTTGTGAAGTATTGATTTGATTTTTCAATTAGCTTAGGTGTAATAGAAAACCTGTTTGTTAAACTAAATGCACATTTCTCATTAAAGTGTTGTTTCTTGATTTTGGCAAGAAACACTTTTTCTCCCTCTTTCTCCCTCTCTCTTTTAAGTAGAAGGATTTTTTCTCATTTTTTAATATTCATGTATTTAAATCTCTCATTTAAACTAATGTGTCAGTATATTGGAACACATGAGAGTTTTTTTTTTTGTATTAAGGATATTTGGAAATAAGTACCGAACTTGTGGATTATGGAATTTCATGGAAATGTCCTGGGAATTCTTGGACAAATATCTTGAGCTCTAAGGCTGACATTTATGAGTTTTATATTTGTGTCAATTTCTTAAACCTCTATTAGGTGTGGGTGATCTCTCAGATCACTTGGGTATATTTTGTCATTTGGCTTTTAGCTGACATGCTATAATGAAACATTAATTAAAAAAAAAACCAATTTTAAATCTATATAGTTTAGATATTTAATTTTAATTAAATAGATATCATAACATAATTTTATAAATTGGAGTTGTAATGAGTAATTTTTAATAATTGTCATAGACTGTTCTTTTGAGAAGCATTCGAGCTTCCCTTTTGAAACAGAATTTAAATAATTCTAAACAATTTTTTATGATAGTTAATTATTTTGTAATTTTTTGTAAGCATGTTATTTATATTTGCCTTCCTCAAAAATGTGTATCTTTTATTGTTATTATTTAAATTTTTCTCATCTATACATATCCTGTTATAGCTCAAGGTATTGATCCCAATCTTAAATTTGATAACCATGAAAAGGAGACTGCTTTGCATGCTGCTGCTGCTGCGGGTCACACATCTGTTGTCCACTTACTCATTCAGGTTTGTTGCTGATTATTTGACTGGTTTTGTTAATTTTAACAGTGTACTGAAATGTACATTTCTTACTTTTTGATGCATTAAATGTGGGAAAGAAATAATTTGAGGCATTATATTAATGACAAATACTACATTGAGCTATTACATTATGTCTAATGCCAAGATTTTTTTTAAAAAAAAGTTCTGAAATTGGGCATGCATCAAGTAAAGCTAAGGTAATAATATCTGCTGATATTTCCTGTAAAAGTTTTTTAACGAATATTTAAAAGTTTCTTTCATCTTGGGGGTGAGGTGGAATAAATAGAATTTCTATAAAATATTTTTGAAATCATTGGTTTTGTTTTATGATGAATTGTTTTTGTTTTAATATTGTGCAGTAGTTATGCAGGATAATTCTTTACCATCCAGCAATGAATGAATTATGAACATAGTATATGTCATTTATAGATCGTAAGACGCAAGTTAGTGAATTTGCTTCCTTTTGAACTTGCTGTTGTTAAAAATTTTAGTTCTGTAATTTGAACTGAATTAAGTTGAAAATTGTCTCTGAAATGTAGATATATTTTAATGTAATTTTATAAATTTTAGTTCTATAATTAGCACTGAATTGAGTTAAAAATTCTCTCAAATATAGAAGTGTTTAGAATCTCTTCCAAGTTTCAGTTGTTGATTCTGTTTTTATTTTTAACTTTTTACTACTTCCTTTACTCCCATTTGTATTCTTACTCATCCATTCCTATCTTTCTTTTCTTGGTTGAAACTTCCTATTTTAAAGTTTTCAAATTAACATTGGAAATATTATATCAAATAATGTTTCCACAGACATGAAAAATATTTATATGATTTAAACATGATTTAAAAAAAAAAAGAACATTAATTGCTTATCAAGTAATTTCTAGTCACTTGTTGTGATCACCATATAAAAGTTTCAGCTACCATAATTGCTTAGCTCTTTGTGTGCAATCCAAAGCTTATTTTATATATTTATTCAAAAAATTTTAGAAGGGAATATCCTGTTCTTTCTGTAGCTAAAGCAGCTTTAATTTAGTCAATGGAAATAATAACATTATAAGATATAATGAAAGATTATAGAAGATATTAGAAGTGGGATTTTTGTTGGTACTTTTTAATGCAACCTCTACGAGTTACATTTTTTATTGCAACAAAATCAGATGGTCAACAAAATAATATTATTACCCCTTCATATGATTTTAATTAAATAATGAATATATTATGTGAAGTAGAAATACATTCAAATAATAATTTTTTTCAAAGGTTGTAAAAATGATATTAATACTATTCCATTCCAATATATATTTCATTGCAAAAATCAAAACTCATATTAAAGTTAAAACAAAGTATTTTATACAACATATTATGCTTTTAAGACATTATCTAAGAAATTTGAGAGTATTGTAATTTGATAAATTTGGTAATAGTATGAGTTTCGATAAGTTTGGTAATAGTATATTTGGTAAATATTATAAGCTTTTTTTTAAATATATTTTTTTTGTATGGAAGTATATGTTGATTAAAGTCTACAAATTATTTGATATTTAGAATAATTATTTATGTAATTTTTTTGGTTCAATTGCAGGCTGGAGCTGTAAATGATGCCATAAATGAAAAGATTTATACTCCTTTGATGTTGGCAGTAGAAAATATTCATAAAGATGTTGTTTTTTATTTAATTAAAAGTGGAGCATGTGCAGATTTTAAGGTAAGTTGCATTTTTATTTTATTTCTCTCTCTCTTTGGTAACAATTTAGTGTCATATTAATGATATTTTTCAGTTTTAGTTAAAAGAATCTTAGATAGTGATATTTTTAACATTAGCAAAAATATGAATAGCGATACTATATGCTTTGGTTGTGGGCTGTGCAGCCTTCAAACGCAAGCAGTTGCATCAGTAAATAAACCGCTTTATTTCAATTCTGAATTTAGCTCAATATTTCATACTTGTTCGTTTAAAATCTGCAGCCAACTATTTTACTTTTACTCTAATTAGAATTCATTATCACTAAGAATATGCAATTTTTTTCTGATTGTAATATGTTGTTATTCTTCCATTTTACTAAATTACTTAAATGACAAATTTGTATAACTTAATATCACATAGTAGTTTGCTATGAAAATATCTTATCATGAATATACGTTTTTTTTCCATTTTACAGTACTTTTCCATCTGATGTATTTTATTTCTGAATAGGGTGAAAATGGAATGTCCAGCTTTCATATTTCAGCTAAAAATGGAAGCCTGGAAATTTTGAAAATGTTGATGAGCTCCCGATTTGTAGATGTCAATGCTCAGGTATTTTTTTTTTTTTACCATTTCATTGATTATATATAGAAATTCTTCTTAAAAATTCAATTCTGTATACCAATTCATAACAGAAATTAATTCTGAAAATTTGTTGTGTTTAATTAAAATTTCTGATTTTATTTGTCAAAATTAATATTTTTCTTATGTTTTTGCCAAAACATTATTGATTTTTCATACAAATGTTTTGCCCATTGGCTGTCAAGTGAGGAGCAGTGGTGAAATTATATATTTGTTTTTTAATTTAAAAGAAAAGTTGTAAAAAAAAAAAGAGAATTCATTATATAGTTCAAATTTGTTAGACAGTTGAGCTACCTGAGTAACTATCTAATTTTCTTACAATTACCCTCTTTAATATCGTTAATTTAAATGTAGTATATGTACATAATGCAGAGAACCAAATTATTTAAGTAATCACATCTCTGTTGCTCAATGCAGAAAAGCTTCATCCAGATATCAGCATCTAAAATACAAATGTTATAAGTGATACCTGATATAATAATTTGATGCAACGTTTTCTGTTGAGAGATATTTTTAATTTTGACCTTTTTTCTTACTTTTGGTATTTAATTTTAAAAAATGTGTTCTATTTATCCAAAGCAAATTAATTAATCAATTATGATTTAGGTTCTTATGTACAGAGTGTATCAAAAAAGAATGGCCTGATTCTAAATCGTTATATTTATGAAACAACGAAGATCTCGTGCATGAAAGTTATGGCGCTGGACGAGGTGTGGCCTAGAGTTTTAGGGAATCACCTCTAGATGGCTCTCCACATGTGAAAGACGGAGAAATCAAGCATGAACGCAGTCTGTTGAGAAGATGGCTTCTGCTCAACAGAAGGCATTTTATGTTCTTCAGTTTAGTGAAACTAAGTCAGTAATTACAGTGCAGCTTATGCTTTTCACCTGCATTTTGGGATTGACTGTTACCTACAAACATCGAGGACCTAAATCACAGAATATTAGAAGCAGTGGCACCCACCAATGCCATCACTTTGAAGAAATTGTGGGACGAATTTAGCTATTGTCTTGATGTTATACGTAATACTGGAGGTGGACATATAGAACATTTATAATACCATTGATGAAACTTTAGTACTTTGTGGTTTTTTTTTGCACTTTATTCAATCACTTTTGTATGTTTTCATTAAAAAATATTACAGTTCAAAATCTGGTCTCTCTTTTTGATACACACTGTATTATAGAAACACATTATTGTTGGTAAATAAAAGATAAAGAATTCATTATTATAAAGTAAATTAGCCACTTATCTGTCATGCATCATTATATGCATTGAATCATCTTGTTTTCTAAAATTTTAAAACTAAAATTAAACCATTTATAGACTTATAATTCAATTAAAGAAATGCATGGACATCTCAAGTGTTTTATAGACTCTTAATTAAATCGATATATCATAATAATATATTTTCTAAGCCAGGTGCCACCTACTTAGTGTAGGAAACAAAACAGTTAAGAGCTTAAGAGGTATAAAATAACCACAATCTCTATCAGCAATATATAAACTATAGTGAACTTTGTTTAATGTGTTTTTAATTGAATATTCTCCGTAGGATGATGGTGGGTGGACTCCCATTGTATGGGCTTCTGAACACAATCACTATGATGTGGTGAAATATTTGCTGAAAAGAGGTGCTAATCCAAATATTAAGGACAATGTGAGTGATTTAAGTGTTTTTCTGATCAAATTTTATTTGCTGTAATCCTTTGAATAAATTTTTTCAACTGCATTTGCTTATCTTTTGATTTTCTTTTATTTTTATAATAATTTTTAGATTATTGGTTTGAAGCATTTTTTATTTTAAATCTATAAAATTTGTTTATTGGAGGCATTTTCATTTCTATATCTTTTGAAAAAGACAATGTATAGAAATTTGTTCGATTACAGTTTTTAACCCCTTAACTTGTTTGCCTGTATGCTGTGTGTGCAGTGAATTATTACAGTTTTAAACTTAAAAACTAAAACAAAGAATTTTCAGACGTTAAAATTCAATACAAAATTTACGTGAAATCCGTAAACATTTCAACTGTTCTTTAGGTTATCAAATGAATTAAAATGACTGTGCATTCCTAAAATAGAAGGTGTCATCTTATTAGATAGTTGAGAAAACAAACCAGTTAAGGGGTTAATGTCACACTTTCATATGCAAAAATAGCTTATTTATTTAATAGATAATGATTCAAAACTTTTTCATTTTGATAAAGTTAATTTAAATCAATAGTTTTGGGAATTATAAACATTTGAAACTTAATTCATATTGTTTCTTAATTTTGAATGCTATAATTTTCTGTCAGAATGTATTTATTCAAGCTGTAGAAACTTTTGAATTTTGTGGAAGCAATTAATTGAAATACTTAATATTTTAACATTTTTTAAGATCCATTTCTTAAACATAGGTTTCTGAAATAATACAAAAACTAGGCAAGGTCCATTTAAGAGTTTCATTTTTTCTTTTAAGTTTAACTTTTTTCTACTTTTCTTAACTTTCTTATTCCAGATTCGTGCATATACAAAAAGTATGAATTTCTGATTTACTTTTTAGGAAGGCAATACAGGTCTGCATTGGTCAGCATTTGGTGGCAGTGTTGATATCTGTTACTTATATTTGGACTATGGTTGCGACATAAATGCTGTCAATGAGCGAGGGGACACTCCTTTGTAAGTTACTTTAATTATTTTAAAAGCATTTAAATATATTTTAAAATGATTGACATTTTTAAACCTCTTAACTAAGCAGTACTCATTAAATTATTTAAAATTGCTTAATTATGCTTTTCTATACCCAATCTATATTTATTTTTATTTTGAAGCATGCAGGATTAAGATTGGATTTGTAATTTGTAAATAAATTAGCTTCATATCTTTTGAAATTTAAAACACAGTTTTTGTTAATGCATTGTGAAAGATTTATTATATTATATGGTAAATATTTTACGCAATATTGAATTGTTGTAGATTTTTTTATGTGTTCTTTAAGATGTAGGGCTTCTTAATATTTTGGTCTTGACACCCAAATGCATTTCATTACATTAATTAAATGCATTACAAACTTACATTAATTTTATGCTTATCAAAATTCAGATAATATGTGCTTTCAATATACGCTAGCAAAAATAGTCCCAAAAATTATCTATTTATTATTTTACAAAAAAAAAAAAAAAAGTTTGAACAGTAATTCTATTTTCATCTTATTTTTCAGGCATATTGCTGCTAGACAAGATAGTCTGCCATGTGTTACGTAAGTTTTGATAGAATTCTTCAGAATCTCTCTTTTATTCAATTTTTGTTATGCAGAATGTTTTAAATATAAAAAATTCTAACCTTTGTATTTTAATTTTTTAGTGTTTTGTTCCCATTGTAAAATAGTGTTAGTTATTTAAAATAAATTTCAAGTATGGCTGAAAATGTGTAATATATCTAAATAAAATTTAAAAAAAAACATTCAATGGCCACAACTGTTTGAACATATAACAGAGAAAGTAGAAATAAAATGAACAAATAAATAAATTGTTGAACTTTTTTACTTATAACAATCCAAACACAAAAATTTAACAAGTCTAATATTTCTAATAAGTCTAAATTCTCTAATAAGTCTAAAAATTTCAATGGTCTTCATATTTCAGAAATTTCTTTTATTATATTCATACATCTTTCTAACACTCAAAATATTAAGCGTATGGTCATTGGTATATTTTTATGCATTAGAGTTAATATCTGTTTCCTCAGTCATATAAAATTTTATGTATAAAACTATACATTTAAGAACTATGGCTTGATTTCCAATTTAAACTGTTACATATGTGCTCCATTAACAGAATGTAACAAGGAGTTACTAATTGCAAATTGATCTAAAAGTAACTTTGGGCCACTATATCATTTAATGTGCCAATTTCTTTTGAAGCAACTTATGTATAATTTTACAAGAATGTTTAAAAGTTCACATAATTAAGCTTCATTATTTAATTACAATTTTTTGAGCATACTGTTGAATTATATCTGTGCATATTTATAATTGGATTTGAAACTGAAATATTCACATAACTAATTAAATAAATTTATTAAATATCAATTGAATTAACAGATTTAAAAGTTAAGAATATGGCTTCCAGTTTTTGCTTGTCAATTTAGTAAAACTGAATAATTTTAAAGAGTTTAATTTCTGTAACAGCCAAATGCATATGAAAGAACTGAATGAGTGAAATATTTTAATGCAGTACATTTTGTTGCATGCAATTTCTTTTTCTAGTCATGCCCATATCCTTTTATGGTTAAATGTTGGTAGCAACTCTAAATTATGCTTTTTTTATTGATTGTAAAGTACAAAAATTATTTGTGAATGCTTTATGAAATTACATTCAAAAAATCAAAATTGTTTTAATGAATTTGCTTTTCTGTATTATTATAATATTTAAATTATTATTCCAATTCTTCATTTGAGTTCTGTTTACAAATTTCCAATATTTATTCTGTTTTAAAATTTTTGATGTTGTAACTATTTTTAATTTTTGTTGTTGTTTTAGTATGTAAAGTTTATTTTATTTTATTTTTATTTTTTAGGCTTTTCTTATCCAGAGGTGCTGATGTCCAAATAAAAAACAAAGCAGACCTGATTCCTGCTGAGGTGAGATAGTTTGGTTTTTATTGGTACTGATAAAAAGAAAAAGTACAGAAAGAATTGTCTATCTTTTTTATACTCAATTATGAGCACTATCCTTGGAATCTACCTACATTGGAAACCCATTTTTGACTGAAGATTGCATTTTCTTTTTCTTTTTTGTACAATCTAAGAACTTGGTCTTTTAAGTTTTGAAAACTTTTCATTTTACTTCTACCAAGCTTTGAAGGGTAATTAGTCATTTAAGTAGATGTTATCAGCTGAAAATGAAATTTTAAACATTATTATAAGGAAGCATTTTTCACTATTAAGGTGATCAATATTCAATGTTTACTTTTATTTCATATAATTTGTCATGCATGACTTATTAATTAGGAATATTTTCATTATGAATTTTAATGTTATATTCTTCACATTGTTTGAAACTTAATTAATATGCAATTATTGTGGTACCTTGGTTTTTTTTTATTTCTTCTGTAATTCTTGATATTAAATGCATAGACAGACTATAAATGATACCTAGTATAGATTATAAGCTAGGAATTTATCTGCTGATCAGCTAGATTGTTCTCCAAGTTTCAGTTAGAAAAGAAGAATTTAAAACAAGGAAATGTCTGATTTAAGTTACAGTGGACGGAGGAGTAACCTACATATATTCTGGAGCAGATTAAGCAAAAATTCTTTTTTTTTCTCAACAAAATCTCTCTTATTTTTACATAATAGGTTTTTTAAAATAAATTTTCCTTTTTCAGACAAGATAATTGAAATTCCTTTTAAAATATTTCTATGAAATTAGACATTTCTTATTTAAGATAATCTTAGAAATGAACCAAATTATTCACACAATGATGTTTCATTGTAAAGTTATGCAACTTTTGAGATTAAAAGGAAAGAGGGATAAAATTCTCTAATTTCTTATTGAAACTCGTATAATTTGGAAGCATCTTAAGATATTGCAACTCTTTTGGCTCATTTCCTTGCGAATACATATGTGATTATATTATGTAAAAGGATAAACCATTCTGATATGAAGGATGTACCTTGTTGGGTGGAAATATTTGAAATAAATTCAAATTTGATGGAAAAATTCTTTTAAAGTTTAAAAATATTTAAATGATGAAACTCTTTATTTGACATATTAGGTTTTAACATAAATTTAATTCAAAATGATAAAAATATTACTTCCTATGCCATTGGGCAAGGGGCTCTAAATGGCTTAAAATTTATTAAATGTATAAAAATGCTATATACTCTTCCATACTAAAATCAGCTTCTTGAATGCAGTACATAATAATATTTTAAAATAGAAAGATTTTCAAGAATGAAAATGTCAAGTAATTTTTTGAAATAAGCTATGGATTGTATATAATGACAAACTGTATAGGCAAGAAACCTTTGAAAGTCTTATATTGCCTACCTGCCAACTCCTCCATTGTCTTTCAATCTAATTTACCAATTTCTGTTAGTATAAATCTTTACTCTACATTGTAAAATATTAATGATCAACTGTAGACATATGATGCCAGTTCTATGACAATGAAATCTGTACTCTATATGTATGAAACAAAGTCACTTTTTTTTTTTATTATGAAATCATGTATTTTCAAATGTTATTCTGATCTTGCTTGTAAGACAAAACAAGCAAAAGGAGTCTATTTAGGATATGCACGATATTGTATAGTTATTTCCTTTTAAATAGTTGACCAAATAGATTATAATTTTATTAAAATAATTGTCAGAACAGTTGTAAATGAAACTGGTATTCTTAATTTTTTTTAGAAAGCTTCTTGTAAAAGTCAGCTTCAGGTTTTTTTAAATGTAATGTTATTAGACATTTTTTTTTTATTGAATTTGTATTTGAGATGCGGGTGTATAATTAAACATATATTAATTATTTCTGAATTACATGATTTATTTGCAATTTACGCATAAATATATGATATTTTTAAAGTCATCTTCTTGTGATAACTATGATGAATTTTTTCCCCCAACAGTGTGTGATTGACAAAAACAGTGATACATATTTGTCTCTGAGCTTAAATATGTTACTGAAGAAAATTTCTGGTAAATACCAGCATAAAGCTGAAAAGATCTTACATAGGTATGGTGTTAAAGATTATTATTTTTCTCACTGTGTTACTTCCTTCCTTTAAATAGGATGTAAAATTTTTGTCAATGCTTCTCAATTTAAAAAAAATAAAATTCTGTTCTTCCTTTCTTGTAGGATTTCTGAGGAAATTTAAAATTTTTGCTGAATTTGATTATCAGTGGGATAATCGCTTATTAATGTATGATTTTTTTTTAGTTTGGATGAGAACCACTATCAGCATAGTTTTGTTACTTGTGATTCATTTTATTATTATTTTTTTAAAAAAATTTGCCTTTATAAATAATTGTTTGCTCTAAAATATCTTGCGATTTCAAAATTATTCAAAATGTTTTCTGAGAAATCTTCAAAAACTGATACCTCTTTATTGTTAACACATTGTGAGCTGGTGCTGCTTTGCACAAAATGTTATGTAGCTGATGAAATTTTGCTTATCAGAGAATTTAAAATGTTTATAAAATGTATTGAAGAACAGATTGTGCAATATTATGGTATGAGAGTTTATGTAATTTGATTACCATTTCAAAATAATAATAAAACAATGTGAAAATGTTTAGTTTATTTCAAAAATGGAGAGAAAACAAATTCCTTTTTAAAAAATTTCATTCAAAATTTTATTTAATAATTCTATCAATAAACAAAATATAATTTAAGTCTAGCGAGTGTAAATATGGATAAAACCTATAGTATTGTTGGCTGAATAATTGTAACCAGAGTAAAGCATTATTTTAGCCTCTCTGTTGACAATGTATTTATTTGAATGGGGACTATGCTTTGGTAATTCTCTAAGTGTTGAATATCACTTGGATATTTGTTTTCTTTGTAAATGCTTGATTAGTATACAGTCGTCATATATCAAACTTTCATATATCAAAAATCTCTATATATTGAACTTTTTTCAGAAACCTTGGATTTTCAACTGGAAAACTGTTTCTGTACATCAAATAAAATTTCTATATATCAAGCAAAAATTTTTGCAAAAAAAAATTATGTCCAAAAATGCCCATGGATTTTATTCATGAAAAGGGGGAAAAAAAAACAACCACCCCTCACCGGGACATATTGGATAACTGCTTTGATCAGAAGGAACTGAAAGATGATGATAGCAACCAAGATGAAGTTTTTTTTAAGAAGTATCTAAAAAAAAAATTAGTGAAAGCATTGCAAACTGTCTGACACAGCTTGAGATATGCTCCTGAAGAAATTTTTTATCTCTCTGAATAAAATTTAACATTATTTTGATAGGGCTTCGGCAAAAGATATGTTCAAAAAGTCAAAAGGAGCTGCTTTGCCCAAAAAATAAATACAAATTTAATTTTGCTTTTTGTATATGGACATACATTTTTTAGTCCATTGTAAGGAAATTTGCAAAAAACCTACATATTTGTGCATTTTTTTCTTAAAAAAATTCTTTGATAGTTTAATTTTTTTAAAGCATTCTTTTACTTAAAAAAATTAATTATGCATAGTTCTGTTTAAATTATGTTATATCCAAATCTCCGTGTCTAATTTTTTTTCCCTAGGAACCTTCAAGTTCAATATATAGAATTTTGACTTTATTTGATAAATTTTATTGTATTAGTATTGTAGGTTATGTTATAAAATTGTACCTGTGTAACTTATTGTTATATTTTGTTTTTATGCTGAATTTAGAGACATATCTAGAGGTAAAGAACAAATTGCTATTCAGTGTGTAAATGATATTGATGATGAACCTCCTCCATTAGACTTCTTGTATGTCACAGAAAACTGTGAAACAACTCCTATGAATATAGATCGTACTATTACTTCATTGCAGGTAAACAAAAAAGTTTTTTTTATCAATTATTGAAGAATATTGATTTATTTTTTATTGAAATATTTAATAACTGAGCCATACAGATTTGAAAATAAATAAAACAAGTATATTTTCAACTAGCTTAAACGTTTTTTCATTTTCCCCCTCTAGTCATGTCACTGTGAAGATGATTGTTCTACGGCAAGTTGCACTTGTGCCAGTATAAGTTACCAGTGTTGGTATGATAAGGTATTTATACAGCCAATGTATTTCATCCTCTAAAAACTATGAAGTTGTCAGTTTTAATAGCATTTTATGAGAAAATAAATTTTGACCTTTTTTTCCCCTTATATATGCAGTTTACAAGGTTCTTTCAGTTTATCTTTTTCTGTAATCATTTGGAAAGAACCATTTCAGTTATTTATTTGATTCAATTTAGCTGAAATCTTTTCCATTTTGATAAAGAATTGAAATAATTACTTATATTGGTTTGAAAATCTTTTATTATGTGGTTCTTGTCATTGTATCATAGCTTTTCTTTTCTGCAGCAGGTAATGTATTGGATGACATTTTGTATATTTATTGCTTTATATATTTATTTAATCCAACTAGAAAAAAAATGTTTTTATTGTTCACATTCAGTTGTCAATGTATATCTATTTTTACGTTATCTAAAATAGCAGCATAAGTTAATTTGAATGCTATTTTGCTAATTTAGGGAATGAAACATTCTTAAATTTTACTCTTGAAAATTGTACCAATAGACTGGATTTCAAAAGGAAATATTTAAAAGCACTTAGTACACCAGTTTAAAAATTTCTATTGAAAAAAAAAATCGTTTAGCATAAAAGTTAATGATCTTCATTTATCAAATACATATGGTTTTTAATGGAATAAATTTTAAATATAATGTAGTTGAATTCTGGATTTTACAATAGCAATTTTCCTATGTTAGCCATTTGAGTCTACATTCTTCTGAAACAGTTTGGTCAAAAAGTGCCTGACAATGTTTCAAGTTTTCTCAAAACTGTGTATAATTTGTAATAATATACTGTGCATAATTTGTAATATACAAATAATAATCATTAAATAATTACATGATGTATGTTGTATTAGCAAAGTTCCTGGCATAAAAAATTTCATTTTCCTACTAACTTGATAAACGTTATTAGGGAAAGTTCATATTAACAAAATCCCAGCATTCAGTCACTTCAATTCTATTGATTGACTAAAATCAATCAATAGAATTGCAAGTCAATCAATTCTATTGATTGACTTGCACTTTAAAGCTCTGAATAGGAAAAACATGATTTTGAATGATTGATTTTGTCCCCATATTAATATATCATTTGTAGCGAAAGCAAGATGTGATCACAAGGGATTTTTTTTTAAAGAAATAATAGCCTTCTTTTAAAATTATAAAAAAATTAGTTATAGGAAACTTTTGATATTCTTAATTATACTAGAATTTAAATAAAAATTGATATTCATGGTAACCACAATTCATAATAGCATCTACTTTTGGAAATTCATTTACTTCAATGAATATTGAATGGCATAAATTATACTTCAATGAATGTTGAATGACATGAATTATACACCAACGAATTATATTGAGTGATCAATGACATGAATATAACAAAGGATATTGAATGACATTAATTAGGCTTCAATGAATTAGACTACTGTAATTATTATGGCAAAATGAATAATCTTGGGGAAGAAAATGAATTTAACTGTGAATTTAAACAGCAAATTATTACTAGGCAGAAAACCACACACACACACACCAGAGAAAAAGACTGAAATAAATGTATTTAAAATTAGAAAGTATTTTTGCTTATAATGTGCATTATTTTGTGTTAAATTTATATCTTCCTTATAGTTTATCGCACTTGATTATATGCCATGCATTTTTTACAACATTTATATCTTAAATTTCTAGGAAGGCTTACTTCTACCAAATTTCAATTTGGCTGATCCTCCTATGCTGTTTGAATGTAATCGAGCTTGTTCATGTTGGAGTCTTAATTGTCGCAACAGAGTTTTACAAAGTGGAATGACGTAAGTGTCCTAAAATCTTTCTTTTATGTTTAAAAAATTTTTATGCAGTTTCCAAAGAACAGTGGCAAAATATTGCAGGCCTTATTCTCTAAATAAAATTTATAAGTTCATGGGTTAAAATCTACTTTTCAAGTTCCTGTTTTGAATATCTAAGTTATTGATATATATATATATATATATATATATATAATATAAATCCAAATATAACCAGTATATAATCATACAGAAATAAAGTAAGCAAGAATTAAATCTTATATCAAAAAGTCATTATTTGAACAATACATCAATTTTAAATAAAATCTAATAAATTGGAATTACTAAAGATACCATAAACAAAAATCAAGTTTAAACATTATATTTCAACAAGTGAAAGAACACTGTTGTTATTAAAAATAATGAAATAGGCAATCCAAGTAAATGGAGTTTTCAACAATTAAAATAGCAGCTTGGCTGTGGACAAGCTTTAGCCAGGTTAAATTAATTTTGCTGTACAAACCATCCCTGTTACTATTGTTGTTGAAAAAACAAACAGGGTAATTTATCCTAAAATGAAAGAATTTAGAAAGAAAAGTCTTATACTAACCCTAACTATAAAGCATGACTATATAGAAACGACTAATATTCAGAATAAAATATGTAAATATCATTATATTGCACTAAGATATTGCACTAAAGACAGTAAATATATAATTCAATAAAATACCCATACTATACATTAAACATAAACTAATCTGTATCTCCTCTTAAACTTACCAGAATTCATCTTTCAATATAGCCCGCCATGCATATTGACCTCACATGTTGCCACAACCAAAAATCTTACCATGAATCAGCATAATTGAATAAATAATATAATTAATTTTTGATATCATGAATTAGTAAGATACCTATATTAAAATTCTCAAAACTATATTAAAACTATAAAACTATATAAAAACTATATAATTAAAACTATAAAACTATATATATATTTATATATATATATAAATTTTATCATTTCTTATGCTTTCTGTGTATGCTGTTTGGTTTTAAAACATTTGGTTGCTCTCTTTTGCAGTTGCCGGCTGCAGCTTATTCGTACAAAAGGTAAAGGCTGGGGTGTGAGAACACTTAAAGATATTCCCAAAGGTACATTTATATGCGAGTGAGTAACCTTTTATGACAATAAAGATAATTTTTTAAAAAGAAAATCTGTGCCATGGTTAGTGAAATTGCCAATCTTCATTTTGCTTGTTTTCAGTAAATGCCAATTTTAATAATATTTTTCTAATGATTATAATGAGCCATGCAAAAAATTCAAATATGGATAAAAAAAATCAATGTATTAAAATAAAAACGTTTTCATTTCTGTCTTTTTCTTTATTGTTCTCACTGTTTTGTAGAAATGAGTGACAAAATTTCAAAGTTATTAGATTTGGAGCTTGGCCTTTCTTCTGCCAAGGCACGCAAATATTTTTGCAGAGGAATTCTTGCCATGTATCTGAGTTAGAGCTACATGTTCTTCAAATATTTTTTTATTTTTAGATATGTTGGTGAAATGATATCTGATTCTGCTGCAGATAAAAGAGCAGATGATTCTTATTTATTTGACTTGGATAACAGAGTAAGTAGTATATTTTTAAGTTATTCTTTTAATAAATATATAGAATTTGAGGGAAACAATAAAAGGAAATGATTACTTTTATTCTTTGTGTCATTGATAATTAAAGATTTGATGCCCATAGAGGGGAAAAGAATTAAGCATTTAAAATGGATTTGAATTAAAAGGGGGAATAATTGTTGATTAAGTAGATTGCAAAATTAAGAGTGAGTGACATACTCTGTGAATGTAGTTCTGTAAATCGGGAAAAAAAAAACTCCTATATATGTGATAATTCTTTTTAATGGTGCATAATTTTTAAAAATAAATGCAGTCCTACTTTAATTCAAGGATAAAAGTGAATCTTATGAGCTTTTAGTTTTTCCCACGCTTCTCAAAATCTAGTGAAATCTAGTCTTTAACTTTCTCTGTGTTGCGATAAAATCTCCATACTGGCTAGCACCGAGAACCGCAAAAGCTGCTGAGCTAACAAAAGTCTGGATATTTTCCCATTTCAAAAGCATAAAAATTACAAGTGTGTTTCCAACTTCCTCTTTCTGCTTTGGACATTTCTCCCTGATCTACGTTGCTTTGTGTAAGAGATTTCGACAATGACCATGGTTTGGACTTGCCTATAATACCTTCTGAAGATTTTAAAAGTATTAAGAATAACTGAAGACTTCAAATAAAAGATTATTTGATTTAAAATATCTCTAGACTTCAATGTTTCTTTTTTCTCCTCCAGTGACATATTTAGCATCCTTACAGCATTCTGACGTATTTTGAAAAGATTTATTATAAAATAAGCATTGCTTGTTATTTTTATCAGTTCTTTTCCTTTCACTGGATACAATGTAAGCTGTAGTAGGAATTTTATCCTTCATTTTAAACCTTTGAAACTTCTGATCTTTTGAAAAACCTGATCGAGCAAATTGCAACCTTTCATCACTTTCAACTTCTGATTGCAGAAATTCTAACAAGTTTCTCAAAATGTTTGTCTTGTCTTTATTTTCAACTCTACTATGCGTTCATTCCCACTCCTTAATGATATCTTTTGGTTGGTAGAGCCGACTCTACTAAGGGGTACAACATTGCCTCGTACTTTTCAGAAGTCACCCCTAATGTCTCCAGTTCTCATAGCTGGGTCTCTAATTTATCATAAAGAACATGCAAAGTAAAATTTTCACCATTTTTTGTTTGCATTAAAACTAAATTGAAAAATTCATGATCATAAATTTGGATCAACAACTTATCTTGAGCTAGACGAGATTTCAGTTGTTCAATAGCCTTATAATAGTTTGTCCCCGATGGTGGAAAACTCTTTACTAAATCTTTTGCTGACGAACCAATTTCTGTTGCTTGCACTGAACTTGTCATCTGAATCAATACTATCATATTCATGAATTTTTTAAAATTGTCTCCAGAATCCAAGCCAATTCTTTATATTGCCGTCTCAACGTTTTAATTCCAATTTAGGAAGACGAAAATTCTGTTTTGTTTCATTTACTGCATTGGAAATCTCGTTATTTCCTTTATTTGTTGATAAAATCAAATCAACTTGAGTCTTCATAACAATTCATTGATCGCAATAATTTTCTGTTAAATCAACGTCACTAGAAGATTCATCTTCTTCAAAATTTTAATTTCGGACCACATTACTTCTTTCATCTAGTTCAAGTAACTTTTAAGCTTGATCATTTAAAATATTGAATACTGGTATCAATTCAATCTTACCGATTCTTTCACAATGGTTTTGACTTCTTTCAATGATTTTGTAAATAATCGCCGGAATTTTGTTCTCTCCCATTTTAAATGATCCATAGTCCTACTCATGGACACCACTTTGTTAAAAAGTTCAATAAATAGTATGGATTTTTTTATGAGAAAACACTTTAATTGTGGTTATTTACAGAAATTTTGAATCCGTATATTTACATCAAATGATGGAACAGTAAATCCAAATTAAATTATCCAAGTGGAGTTGAGCTGCAGCTACTATGACGCAAACATCTCCAACCAACTTGTATATCTTACATATATTTATAAAGTAAAGTAAGTGAAGGCAACATGTAATTACATTAAAAAAAAATTATTTTATTTAGTCATCGTACAATCATGATTATAAATAACTACTTTCCTCCAAGGAAGGTAAAGGCAGAAAGAGGTAGAGCTTACGATGGTACATATTTAGAAGTGCTAGAGATAAATTCTCTGAAGAAGGAGTTCAGCATTTCTGTCATATTTTTGCTGTCATTTCTCCAAAAATATCAGTTATTTTATTTACATTTAAAGGAAAGGGTTTAAACCTGGACACAGCTATTTTTTCCCCCTTCAAAACCAAATTCAGAAGAAAACTGGAAATTAAATTACCATGATGATTTTTTACTATGATAAATTTTTGAGTTAGGAGAAGAGATTCTTCAGTGTTATACAACCTCAATTTTGGAGTACCAGATGAATTTTTATTTGATAGAATGTATTGAAAACACCAAATTATGAATGAATTACGAATCAGTATCAAATGTTCACATCTTGTTTAAAAGTAAAGTATTGCATATACAACTTGTATATTATTTTTTATATGAGATATGTAGCTTTATTTGCAAGGTTAAATCATTGTTACACTCGAAGCTATTATATTTTGTTCAGATATAATTTGCATTTAACATTCTGTATCAAATATGTGCGAGAGTGGTACATTATGGAATTGCCTTATGGCTTTTAATTAACAATACATTTTACTTTCTTAACCACTTCAAAAGATTTTACAGTTTCATTATATTTTATTAAACACAAATCTTATTCATTCAAATTTATGATATTTCAACTTAAATTTAGTTCATTTTAAACATTATTTTATTCATCATGTTCTTATAATGGTCTTTATCTTGGTATTATTTAACTTATGGTCTTGTAACTATATAATTAATAATTGTTTATTTTTATGTCATTTAGTTATCGTTTGATCATCATTTATTTGTTTCAGGATGGTGAAACATACTGTTTAGATGCTAGGTATTATGGAAATATTAGTAGGTTTATCAATCATCTCTGTGAGCCTAATTTAGTGCCTGTGAAAGTTTATGTGGATCATCAAGATCTGAATTTTCCTCGAATTGCATTTTTCAGTTCCAGAGATATAAAGCAGTATGAAGAGTTAGGGTGAGTATCAGTATGTAAGATAATTTTCTTTGTCCCCCCCCCCCTTTTAATGTCGATATAAGGTGCCAAATTTATATTCTATTTTTCTGGGAAAAAAAATCAAATTTGCTGCCACCTAAAATTGCGAACATGTTTTCTTTTCTTTACTACCTAATTCTGTAAGTTGATTTTGTGAAGTAGATTTTTTTTAAAGATATTTTTTAAAACATTTTCTTTGAAGTGTTTCAGTTTTTTTTTGTTTTGGTTGGATTATTTACAGTCATTATAGTCACATTTTAGTGTGCTTATCAAAATAATGTTACTAAAACCCGCATATAGCAAAAAATACCTGCACAATTGATTTTCATCTTCCTTGTGCCTACTTTAGTATATTTTCACTGTCGAGGTTTGCAAATTTCGGAATCCGAAAAGAGGAAGGGGAATCATTATCACTTTTTGAATATAAATTGATTAAAATAAATGCTGTATGTTTTCTAATTATTTTGTTTGTTTGGTCAGGTACTAATAATGGCGAGTGAAATATTTTGAAAAATATTTTATGAAAGCTTGAGGGAATAATTTCATTTTTTTCCTCCAGGTTCGACTATTGTGAAAAGTTTTGGGTGATTAAGTACAAATATTTCACATGTGATTGCGGAAGCCCGAAATGCAAATATTCCAAGGACACTATTCACAATACTTTAGCTAATTATTATAGGAGAGTGCGAGAAGAGCAGATGGAGGAAGCGTCTCAACAACCTGCTGCACCAGAAGTGCAGTCTTTTCCTTAAACAAACTGTATTATAAATGCATGCTTTTTAAAGATTTTTGTGTTTTGAAAGAATGGCGTGTGTTTCGAGGTAATGAAAGACGTCTTACAGATGATCATATTGAAGATGCTTGCAGTATGGGAACGTTACATAAAAATGGTTTTTAATACAATATTTTTAGTAATCTATATTTTTAAAATTTATGTGGTGGAATCCATGTTGGAAGGTACAATTTAAAAAAATGAAAATAATAACGAACTGTTTAAAAGCTTTCATTAATTTAGAAAAAGCTATAAAGAATTGCATGATTCCAAAAATTTGAATGAATTTCAAGATAACCGCTATTTTTATTTTCATATCATTTAATGATATTGAGCTAGTTATGACAACTGCAGAATTTACTTATTTATTTTCAGTCAGTGTTGTTGATATCAGCACATATGATAATACTCAGCTGTTTTTATCTTAATCTACTCTGACCAGTCAAATGACTGCTTTCCATTTGCAAATTCTGTGTATCAGGAAAGTGTTGGTACATCTAAATTAATAAATTTCTGATTCATCTAAGCTTATTGTTTTTAGTTTTATCCTGCATGCTTTTTGTGTCCTAATGCATGCAAAAATGTTTTTTGTTTTAAAACTCGGGTTCAGATAATTTGCACCAAAGGGTAGGCTTAAGTTTTAATGACTTTTTTTATGGTCATGTGATTTGAAACAAATCCAAATTAAATGTTATACTTCCAGTACTTAAATTTCTTTCATTTTTACACAATTTGATTTAAGTGACAAATGTATAAATGGTAAAATTTACTGAAGGTAGTCTGTGTATTTGTATAGACTTTAATATTATATATTCATATATACACACAGATACATATATAATTTCTGTAGATATTTTTTTTACCTTCCTGTTGTGTTTGACTGGATCTTCAATTTAACAAAGATAATTTATTTTAGTTGGAAAGGTAATTGATTGTCTTAAATTTTTTTTGTTTCAGTAAATCAGTTTATTTAAGCTATTCATAAAAGAAATTAACCAACTCTAACTATTTAAATGAAAGAATCAAAAACATTTTTTCTCTAATCATGGTACATTTCCACACTTTACTTTTCTTATAAATCATCTGTTATGCTCATTTTGGATATTGATGTTGTAACCACGACATTTTATTACATAATATTTAGTATTGATGTTTCTCCATTTGGATTGCAATGCCTGTATGTAAATAGTTTTACTTGTGCACATGTTAAAAAGGAATGTAATAATTTTGTACGGTTTTTACTGAGAATGCGTTTGTGGCGAATATGTTATTGCCTGACAAAAATGTCTGTTATGTAGATGTATTAATAAAGAACAAACAAACAAACTCCTTAACTTTTTTGTGGCTTGGAAATTCTGTACATATTTATTTTAATAAGATTTTTTTTGAAATTATTTCACATGCTACTGCTATTAATTTATTTCTTACATTTTGTGAATGAAGATGGAAAACATGAATAACAGATATGCAGTACTTAACAGGATAGACCGCAACATTCCACATCCAGAGCACGTTCCAGTTGTAACAAAAAATATTTTGTCAGTATGTAGTTTAAGAATTTAAGAAAAAATAACTTGCATACAATTTTTTTCTGTCTTTGAAAAAATAATAATTGGATTTTAATTACGAGTAATTCATGCATGTTGCTCTTCTCTTCAATGGATGAATCCAGAATTATATAATACTTGGAATTGTATTACATATGTTCTTGTAATAAAGTGCAATTATGAAGGATGAAGACATTAACTTTCAATAACATTTTTCAAAATTAGTTACAATTTTGAGCAGAAGTAATAAGGACCTTTATATAAAAATATCTTTGCTCAATGTCAGTTTTAATTTGCCTTTTATAGTCTTTTAAAATTTTTAATGTACATGATTTGAATATTTTAAAATTAAAATATAATTTTAACTATGAAATGGAAAATGGAAGAAATGTATTTTAATTGGATGGTAGGGACAGGTCTCTTCCCAAAGAAGTCTTATTCTACATCCTGCATATAGTCCCAATCACTTGAATAAGTTCATATAAGGAAAACAGCAACATATCAAATAAAAAGAGTAAATACAGGGAGTCCGGGCTAAAAGTATCCGAAAATAATGGCTTATAGTTACAGAACTACTCATTAGAATTTGAATAATATCTATTTAAATGGGAAAAAAACATCTGACTAAATTTAAAAAAAATCAGTACAGTTTGATATGTGCACCTTTTATAGCATGACAAGTGTCTTTAAAGTAATCAAGTTTTTGCCAAGTGTTTCGTAGCATTTGAGGACTTGCTAGGCAAATTGCTTGAATGATACACTTCTTCAACTCATCCATTGATTTTTTTTGTTGATACATAACAGATTTAATGAAATTTGTATATGACCAAAAGTTTCTGTTTCTCTTAAAGTTCTATTATATTGGCGAATGGATTTTGATGCTGGAGGATTCCATTCTGTTCGTTCACATCACTGAACATGCACTACTGATTTAAATTCATCTAACCAAAACACACATTGCATATTTTGCTGTGGTATCCACATCTTAAGCAAATTCTTTCTCTGAGGAAAAAGTCACAGGGAGCCAGATCAGGAGAATAAGCTGGTTGTGGAAATACCGGATTGTGATTTTTTTTCTTTTACAGGTAATGAGATAGCAGGAAATATCTGTAAGCTGGGGCCGTATCGTGATGGAGCACCCATGACTCGGCCTCCCTCACAACGAGAAGCCCTGAACGCCTGTAATCACAAGCTACGCTCATGCGTCTTACTTGTTTGAACTGGATAGAAGCTATACTGACTGGTTGGAACTGTGCCTACTTTTGGCATGATGTACATTTATTGTAGAAGATCTTAACAAAACTTGTAGATTCCGTGGCCATATTAAATACTGGTAGGCAACGGAGTTCGACTTCACCCAGATTTGCACCTTCTCATCATAGTTGCAATGAATTTAAAATTACTTTTTCATTTTGGACAATTAAGGGAAACAATAGCTTAATTAATGCTGAGAGGGATATTTCTTTTTCAAAATAGTAGGAATAATCTAAAGGGGGGGGGACTCAGTAAATACAGTTGACTGTAGGGACACTAGTTTAAAAGTAAAAAGGGGACGCTGCACTAATTGAGGATAATGTAATAGGTTCCTTGCAGTGATGCCGAAAAGAAAAGTCTTTTAGGGTGAAGAGAAAAGTTAAATGGACTGTTTTTGGTCCACTGGAGTTTTCTTTGGTCCATTTGGATTAATAATGTACATAAATAAATGTGAAGCACACAATTCTGTGTGTTTTTTAATAACAAGATGTACTTTGGGAAAAGATAATAGATGCTTGATTCTGAAGGAGATATTATTGGAAAGAAATTATAGTTTTTTAATTTAAAATAACTTATGCTAACTTTTTATATTATTATTCATTATTAATTGTGCTTTTCATAAGGAAAAGACTAAAGCAATATTAATTTTTAGTGAATAATATTTTTAGAGATGCTTGCTATTATGAGCTAATTGTCAAATAACTTATGAAATTAAAAAAAAATCCATACAGGAATATATTTTGCAAATACAACAGAAGTTATTAATTAAATAGCTTTAAAATATTACAAAATAAGATCCAAAAAATATCCAAAATAATCAGAATTTTTTCAATGTTCTTTCGTTCATGCTGCTTGAAATCGATTATCTTTCTCTCTGTAAAGATTTAAAATTACTATCATTGACAAATGGTTTCAATTCATGCTTATGATACACGCATAAAGTGCGGCACTACAATTTAATTTTAGAATTCATTGCACATCGTGCAGGAATAAAATAGTGTAAAAAGATGTGTTGTCGCAGCTCAAAATTAGGCTACATGCAGTTAAATGTTACATGTTCAGTTACGTTTGTCATGTGACTGGTTTCACGAAGTTCAAAGTGACTGTGGTTTCAAAGTTTCTCATTTATTGCCAATGAGAAAAAAAAATAATAATTGAATTTTAGTGAAGGTAAATGCTGTTCGTTTCAAAAACCCGAGACTAGCATTTTCCGACTATTTTACTACGGAAAGGGGTGACAGGCAATGAGTAAGATGAGCTCTTTTTTGGAGTTCTTTGTTAGGTCATGACCTTCTTCAGATTAGTCGTATTTTTCTCAGCTATTTTGCACAGCAAATCAGTAAATGAAAATAAAATGTTTCTATATACTACCACTCTGGATTTACTCATTTCGGTGACCTAGGCCAAAGCATATTCTGCACTGCCCTCTCAAAAAAGTTAATATATAATATTCACATTAATATACAATTGTTTATTTTTGAAACATATAAGAACTACTAAAATCTTTATAATTTTCGAACCACATTAATTTTTTTATTCAAAATTGTACTACTTATGTAATAAATAACATTAACACCTACAAAAATACTCCACCGAATTGCTCACAAAAACTTCTTCGTTCGCGCTTTGATTGCCCATGAATGAGGTTAAAGGTTCGTTGAAATAGGCAGATTTTATTAAATCTGTTTCAATGCAAAGAAGTGCAAGGGCAAGAGATGAAAAATCCGCAGAAGACAAACAAAATGTATTTTCATGTATGTATTGTTCAATATATTTAATGTAACGAATGTATATTGAAAAAATATCATTTTATAAGGCCTTTCTAAAATAATGCCGAAAATTTTGTAAATATTTGGTTGTTGTTACTTTTGTATTCGCACACCCCTGACATTTGCGCCCTATGGGAAATATGACTCTTTATACTGCTAAGTAAAATGTAAACACTCCCTCCCTTCCATGTTTGACTTCATCCCTATTTTGGTGAAATTAACTCCGCCTGACGCATGCGCAAAAGCGCGGAGGGTTTCCGTATCTCAGAACGACCGGTAGGTTGCTTCCATTTACTGATCGTTCTGCATTTTTCTGTCATGAAAACAAAAGGAAAGAGAGAAAAAGAATGGGTGTCTGGAATAAAAGAACTGTCCCGTTATTCAAGCAGTTTACGAAACCTTACGGTAGGCCAATTCCTACTTACTCGTGATAGTTTTACAAAGAATGTTTTCCATTTTTTGTGTCTTTTGTATCTCCGACCGATTCAGAGGAATTTCTGCTTTGGCGATTTTTTGAGAAGTTGTTATAGATGAACTGCAAAATATATGGCAGATATACGAAAAATTGGTGAAGTTACCAACTAATTTTTTAATCTAATTGTTTATCCTGTTGTCTACTCTATTAGCAATCAGTTATCAATTATTTTTTTGCAGACTCGGAATAATAATGTTAGTTGCGAGTTGTGATGTATGTCTCTTGTTATCAGTATATCTGGAAGAGTAAAAGAAATTTTGTAATATCCATATAATATATTCAAATAACACAAATTCCGAATTATTATAGCCTAAAGAATTATTATAACCATGACGCTAACTACCGGCTTTCAGTTAGAGTTAGCCAGTAAAGAGCATATTAAGCAAAAAATAATAATAATGAAAAAATAAATAAATAAAGGGACATTCTCATCCTACTCGGCACAATATAATCTCATTTTACTAGACACATGTTCTTCATATATTTTTTCAATAGCATTCATTACCTTAGTTACGGATAGAATTTCTTGTAATTATTTTAATAAGAATTTTTTTGCATTACATTAATTAAGAGAAATTCTATCCATTCTTACGACCATCGGGACCAATACAGACAGAATTAAACATGGCTATATCAAAGTCTGAAAATGCAATCTAGGTTACCGGCGAGGAACAAGCCGATATATTTTCGGCTTATAATTTTGCCAGGCCAATTTAATTTTTTTAAAAAAGAAAAATATAGACGGTCTGAGTTCATTGCATTTTTTTTCTCAATAGCCTTCTTTGGCGACCAGTTGGTTCGACGGTATAATTTATTTCAAAATATTTCAATTGAATCTTTTATGCATAGCTTGAACTGAATGGTTCTCAAATAAAGTATCTTTATATTTCAAATTTTGATAGACATTTAACTTGTACTATTTTATTAGCTTTCCACAGAGGCTGGTTTTATCATTAGGCGGTTCCAGGCGTAAGTAATTAATTGTAATTAATAATACTTAATTGTTAATACAGTGGAACCTCACTTAACGCGCACCCTCAAAAAAGTAATTCGCATAACGAGCAATATAAATTGTAAAAAAAAATGACTCGCTTAACAGGCACCTCACATAACGAATAATTCGCATAACGAGCAATATAAATTGTAAAAAAATGACTCGCTTAACAGGCAACGCTTCGCATTATGAGTGAAAGTCCCGGACTGTGCGCCTGCTACATCAATTCGCCTTTAGCACTCGTTCCACTAATATTTTAGTGTTGCTTGTCAGTGGAGGCAATTGGATGACAAAAGTGATGGGAGGTGTAAAAAAAGTACCTAGTAAAAATACCCGTAGGCAATAAAATTTAAAAATTAAGTTACAAAATTAACTAGCTTTCCCGGACCCAATTGTTCTTTTATAGTTTCTAGTTTTAGGCAGCTAAAATGAAATTAAAATTTGATTTTTTCCACAAAAAGAAGGGGAGAATTTCCCCTCCTCCCCGAATCGCAGCCACTGACTAAAAGTATTCATAAAACAATTATTTGTAATATTAGCACAAGTCTACGATTAAACCTAAGTGTTTTTAGAATTCACAAATGATCGGTAATAATTTCATTGAAAAAAGAATGGTTTGTTTAAATTAAAACACAAAGTGATAATTTACTTAAATCCAACTATTGAATAAAATATAAGGAAAAATCAAAAGTATTGAGTTAGATTGCATGTACTGAATCAGGGGTGTCAAACTGAAATGCTAGCAAGAGCCAAAGAAACGAAGTCTAAGTTTACTTGGGCCAAGGGGGAAAAACTACCCGCAGGTTTATTTCGAAAATAAGGTTTGAACGAGAACAACGGTAAAGTTAAAGTCATCTTCCTGACACTTTGCATCTCTTCGCTGCTAGAATCATTCTTACTTTGGAGGTTATCTTGGCCGCAGTGGCTACTCTCAAAACTGATCCAAAAAGAATTTCAGTAATTTTGGATCTTACAGGAGGCAAATTCCCTTTCTAAAATGAAAATAATTGCTCGCACCAGTCCCTACTTTCAAATGTAGAAGTAATTTCAAATGCCATCTTTCGAATATTTTCAAACCTGTATAGCAAATACAGGGTGTTCATTAATTATTGTCGGGGTTTCCGTACCTCATAACTTTCGAATAAAAAATATTACGCAAAAACCGATTACGTATTCGTAAATTACAACTCAAAGAATTTTATTAATGATATTAAAAAGATTAACGAATTTGCACATGGCTGCCCTTCGTGGCTCGTAACACATCGAGACGAAATTCGATTTCCCTCCAAGTGTTCTCCAGCATTTGTGGGGTAACATTTTGGATCGCAGTAACAATTCTGAGCTTCAGTTCATCAAGGGAGGGCACAGGGGTCTTGTACACAATATTCTTGACAATCTCGTCTCGTTGATTTTCGTGGACTGCGAGTAAACGTTTCTTGGATGCGATCAACATTTTCCTGCGAAGAGCTCGGTCTTCCCGCTCCCTTTCGGTGTAGAATGCTACCAGTTTCCTGAAATTGTGTTAACCAGCGTCTGATAGAATTATCCGAAGGAGGATCTTTCTTGTAAGTGGTCCTGAAGCGACGTTGAGTAGGTATGACTGATTTAGTTTCGAAAAACCACAATACACACATTGCGTTTTCTAGCACTGTCGCCATTTTTATTTATGACGTCATAATTACCCAGACTGCAAATGCGTTAAGATCGCATTGTTGCTACGTAAAATTCTTTGAGTTTTAATTTACGAATACCTAATCGGTTTCTGCGTAACATTTTTTATTCGAAAGTTATGAGGTACGGAAACCCCGACAATAATTAATGAACACCCTGTATTTGTGAAATTCAGGTTTCCCAACTTCACTTAATTTTGCCTTCAAATCTGAGCAGCATTGGATCTCGATTAGCTTCGTTTGTGTATGGTTAGATACTGATTCTATACCTGCGGAGAAAATCGGAGAAAACAAAGACATTTTTTCTTCCAAACGGTGATAGGTATTATTTTATTGTCGGCTCCTAAAATATTCGCTGTTAATGGCGGGGGAATTGGTGAGGCGATGTAACAGAACTCATAATTAGTCATTGGCGAATGTTGTGACTCGTTATTAATAATGATCCATAATCAGGATTAAAAAAAATTAAGTTATGAAAATTTTTATTAAAAATTTTGTTACATACTCTTATGTTTGGTGGGCCGCGAGTTCGGTACCCATGTGCTAAATAACATTATTTTAAACATATATCCAGACAAAGCAATGTAATTAGTTACGTTATATAAAGTAAGATACAGTAGAAAATAGGCTTCTCAAAATCATAAGTTTTGCCTTCGAAATCATGAACCAGAAATATGCGAGCTCTAAACGCTAAAGTGAACACTGGCCTGACTAGAGTATAAAGAACTACTCGAGGACACGATGAATAATTCTTGTTCCCATGAAAAAATACATTAGTATCAGCGTAGGTGACTAACTACCATGTGTGGTTTCACTACTAGGGTACCCCTCGCAGGTCATTAGCCAACGGAGTACAATATTATCTGTATTGTAATTTATGGTTCCTGTAGAACCTTCCAAAAGATTTCAGAATGAAAGAAGAAGCTCACTATGGAGCTTATTTTGATTACAATGCGTTCAAAACTGTACAAATGTACACAATTCCGTTGATGACTACTTGTACTTAGGTATCTGGAAAAGCCTAGATAATTTTAAAAACGCTATTTTCCCTTTAAAGGATATCGCGGTGATCAATCATATTGATTCAAGAAAGACGTTCTTTCCACCCATCTGACCAATGGTCATTAAGAGGTACGGTGTCGTCTTAATGCGGGGGGTGGGCCAGGTAAGATTGATAGCAATTTCGTCGGTTCTCTTCATTTTTAGGCATCTCAAGACATCCGGCTTGAAATTTTCGTAAATGTCAAAGGGTTAATTGAAAATCAAGCACCAGTGATCACTTATTTAACTTTCCTGGTGTGTTGTGCCGGTTTAACTTTCAACTGTTGTTTGTTTCATAATTTCTAGTTTTGGGCCGCTAAAATATAATAAAAAGTGTGTGTGTGTGTTGGGGGGGGGATTGCCCCCTCGCCCTCCCTCCCGATTCTCCGCCACTGTTGCTTGTAATCACACATTTTTACAAACTTATGCTCAGACATATTATTTGGGATTTTTTTTAACCCAAAGTTTAATAACCCTTACAAAAATATTCTCGAAGAAAAAGCCGCAAGAAGGCATCCATAATAGGAACCAGCGGGAGTGGTCTCCCCTCAACTTTTTCGTATACTTAGTTCTCGTATACCACATACCAAATTTCATCCCCGTAGCTCTAATAGTTTTCGAGTTATCGTGTTCACAGACAGACAGACAGACATAATTCCAAAATTGTGTTTTTCGGACTCTTGGAGGTCTAAAACGTGGAGATTCGTCAAAATCTCGAGTTCGAATTTTTTGACGATTACAATACTTTCTCTTTGTATACTTCGTATACGAGAAAGTAAAAAAGAACCATATCAATGAAGCGTAAAATCACTGAAAAGCGAGAACGAAGAGTGAGCCTGGCTGATATAACCAGCACAAGTAATCGGTCTACATAGACAATTTACACTTTCCTCAAGAACAAGGACATTATTAACCAGCGGGAGTGGTCTCCCCTAAACTTTCTCGTATACTTCCCAAAAAGGTGTCATTTTCCCTCTAACTAGGGTTGCCATACGTCTCGTATACTATTTGTCCCGTTTACTTCCTAAACTCTGAGTCATTATAATTCTAAAATGGCCTGCGCCCATTTTTATGATTATGCCAAAAAGGAAAATGATAACAATTAAAAAAGTAAAATCAGCTTTAAAGTGTGACTGGGTTAAAAAGTATTGGCTTATCATCTTTTTTTATTATTCTACGCGTTCATTTGATTAGATTGCTTAAACTTAATTGATTTTTTTTTTATCAGAGTAAAATAAGCTATTACGTAACCAGTGTTTTCATGTTTTATTTATTTAGCACCTAAACGCCCACGTACCAGTGCTTGGCAATTATGGCAACCCTATATCAGCGCGCGTAGATAAAAGTTCGAATTTTCGTTCTCGAGTTCGAATTTTCTGACGATTACAATACTTTCTCTTTGTATACTTCGTATACGAGAAAGTAAAAAGTGGTGCTTCAAAGGGAGTGAGAAAAATATCTACGCAACTTCTTGACGATGTTGAAAGGTTATTTTTTATATGGATGCACGAAAAGCAATTGTGAGGCGACAGTTTTAACAAGAACATTATTTATGAAAAGTTGAAAGTAATTTTCACTAACATCTTTAAGAAGATGCCAGGATCATCAACGGCTGAAGAAGTATTTCAGTAAAGCCGTGGGTTAGACATGAAATTTTTTGAGTATCTTTTAACGTAGGACTACATTCCTCCCATTTGGGTTTCAGGAAGGAATTTGATTCACACGCCAAAACGCCGCAAAAAACGTTTTATGGGAGATCCTCTATATCTCGTTAACTACATATGTTAAAAACTTAACTAATGTCTTTTTTTAGAGATAAAGGGTAAGAACAGAAGTTACAAAAAAAAAAAAATGAAAATCGGAATTGTAGTTCAGCGACTACCAAGTCTCAAAGTTGGCCACGAGTGAAATACGCAGGAGTGATCGCAGAGGAGTTACTCCACAACACATTCTCTATATGATTATGAAAATATTGCGTGTGAGAATTGTCAATGGTATGAGGAGCTCGTTCCGGTGTGTCCGCAACATGGAAAATGTTACCCGGAAAGAAATAGAGGATCCAGCATTCATCAACGAGTATGTGGAGAAGAACAATTTTCCATACATTAGTATTTCAGAGAAACAAAAGAGAATTGAGAGTAACTTCGAAAAACAAAAGAGAATTGAGTGTAACTCGAGAAACAAAAGATAATCACGCGTAACTTGGAGAAACAAGAGTATCGCGAGGAGGTGGTATAAGGAGCT